>JAULKM010136538.1:0-18779 GCA_032355605.1 Rubia tinctorum
CGAGTTCGAGTCGAGCCAAAATCGAGTCGAGCTTTGACCGAGCTTTGACCGAGTCGAGTGCGAGTTGCTCACGAGATGCTCGACTCAATAAGCACCCCTAGTTCCTACACATACGCATTGCACATAGGTCGCAATATCATCGCTGACCATGCTTTCCAAATTCTAGGCATGAAATGATCATGGATGTACATACATAATGAAAATATCTTCCCGAAGGCAGAACAACATGTACACAATTAAGAGTACATCATCACCCTGTGACTTAAGCAAAAAAATCACATGTGACTTAAGCAAGAAAACCACTCGCGGCTTCAAAAAATAAGGGTACATCCCCACCTTGCAACTTAAGTAGGATAATCACCCGCGGCTTCACAAATAAGGTACTTCCCCACCTCAAAATAAAATAAAGCAAGTAACCATCAAATATATGTACAACTACAAGGAGAAACCCATACAACAAAATACAACGGTGCAGGGCCAACCCCAACCATCTAGAAATATATATACCTAAGGTACAACCTCCTTACTATTACTAGAAACATGCTGCTCTTCAGCTTCCATTATACGGGTAAGCACATAGTCCATATGGCTATAAGAGGGATAATTGCATTGGCCTAAGCACAACAACCAAGCTAATTTTTGTTGATAACAAACCTTCTAATCCTCAATTGGACCATACTCCTCTCGATTAAGCTGACAACTCATCAGTTCCACAGTGTCATGACAACAATCTGGGTACTAGCACAAAGAATCATTACAACCCTTAAGTTTTGGTATACACCTTCCCTAACCATATGAATCCCATAGTAAAGGTAATATAGCGAGTCCAGCAAACTAGGTAATCAACAAAGATTATGGAAACCTCAGCTATAAATGGATGATATGAACAATTATAAAGGTAATGACATTTTTACAAATACTATGTATACATTAATCATACCCTAACTTAGGTATCAGAGGTAGATCTCAAGGACTTCCCCGAGACCTTGTTTTATAGGTTTCATGAAGCTAGTAGGGAGCATTGTGTTGATTCAAGATATTACGCTAGTCCAGAAGGAATCCCTATCATTAGTGGCACTATCCGTGGGGATAGACTTTTTCATTACAGGCCTTAATAGTATCTAAAGGAGACCAGGTTTCATAGCAAAAGAGGAAAAATAAATACACTCAGAAATGTCACAATATACAGCGAAATATAACGAGTAGCCGCAGTGTAAACAGATGACGATTGGCCATAATATATAATACAAGATTGACGAAGCTAGATGTAGAACAAACTGGAAAGCCTCGAACAAGTGAGATTGGATGAAAGCAGCAAAGCAATCTAGACTCAGTCACATTGCATCAATACATTGCAACATTACATCGCCATAACTAAGATACATTTACATCCAGGTACTCTTCGAAATTCCCAGTCTCACACATATAGGAATTATTGATAAATACTGGAAACATGCTTTATTACATAAAGACTAAAACAACATCCCGGTTACAAAACGCCAGTAAAATAACATTTGGTTTTGGGATCTAGTAACCCAAAACACAAATTGAATAAAAATAAATTATAGCAATAAGATATTCATCTTAATCTATCAGATTACATTGAGAAATATTGCACAATTTAATAGCAAAATTCAATGCAAAATAACTAGCTTTTGAATTGTGAACTACCGAGCCTATAGGGTTGTGTGGTGAAAGAAACATCGATAAGGACTGATCGAGAACTCCAAGTGAGGTGTTGGATTATCATCCGATTCACAATCATGTCATGTACTTGGTTGTGCACCCCGATCGAGGGTGCACCAACCTGAAAGTAGGAAAGCATACAAGAGAAAAAGAATTTCCACCAGGTATCGTTCTCCAATAATACTCCACCTTGTTCTAACATAGTCAAACCCACACCCGAGGAGTACCAGGTGTGTCCGTTGACTATGCAGCTTAAAGTCGCCTCAAAGTCAAGGCGTTGCGAGTTTAGGCTTCTCCTCGCAGTTGTTCCTCTTAACCCCTATAAATGATGGTCAGGTTGATGGAGATTCGTTATCATCCTCCATCCCTTAGTTCGTTGATCTCAATCGTCGATCCTAGACAATACAATACCAAAGTTCTCAATAAACATACAAATAATGCATAGTAAATTTTAAAAAAAAATACACTACACACTTACAACCTGCATGAGATTTCCCAAAAATTCTCGTAAGGGATGTTACCCCAATTTTTGTCATAGACAACAAAAGTGATCTCTCCGATGACACCAAACCAGTAGGGTCTACCATACGAAAGACAACCATCCCAGAGTCCCACACCATGTTTTTCATTAGCATGTTATAACTTACACACACCCGCAATACAAATCGCACTATTAATATAAGCACAAAGAAGAACCTAAACAACAAACTAGTTATACACAAAAGCATCTGAGGGTGTCCTTGGGTGTAGCCACTTTATAGAGAAAGGAGAGGAGCACCAAAATAAAAAATTAAGATAGTGTATCTAAGGAGTCACGACTAGACGCCTACCCACAACCACCTTACCCAGTACTCTGGCCTTGGAAAATGGAAAAGTCACACGTAATTACCTCGATAAGTCAAAATGACTTACCCACGTTCCGTTAAAAACAACTACCAACCCATACAGTAAACACTTAATTACACCCTCTGAACTTTGAGACGTGACACAAGTATGAAAATCACCTACGGATTCGTTCGGTAAGCGAAGAAACTACCCAATAACAAAGGGGACAAGGATAAGGCGGCTTCGCATATGCCTGGAAAATCACCAGCCTTGCAACACAAGTAGACATCTCATCTCCTTTGCTCAAACCAAATATAAAAGAATACCGTGGCTTTGCATACGTCTGGAAAATTAGCACAAAAAAGTGTTCAACTTATCTCACCCTATATTACCAGGCGCAACGAGCATTTTTACCATGGAGAGAGGACCGCGACTTCACATACATGTGGAAAATCTCCATCCTCGCGACATAAGCGGACCCCGACCCATTTTCTAGCCAATAAAACACTAACCCTAAATACATACAAATAAATAAATAACCACATAAAGGATCAAATATTTTTTAAATCATTACAACTCAAATGTTACATCAACAAAAGATTACATAAAAAAACCAATACAACCGACCTGTGACATCGGTCATTCATGTCTGTGAGAGGGACCTGCGACGTTGGTCACAAAAAATAATCGACATTGGTAAGCGAGAAGGGCGTGCAACGTTAATCATTCATGTCTTTAAGAGGATGTGTGATGTTGGTTACAAAAACCAACCGACATTGGTAAGTGAGAAGGGCGTGCAACGTCGATCATTCATCTTCGTGAGAGGGACGTGTGACTTCGGTCACAAAAACAACCAACATTGATAATGTAGAAGTGCGTGCGATGTTGGTCATTCATGTCCATGAGAAGGATGTGCGACGTAGGTTATAAAAAACGATCGACATTCGTAAGCGAGAAAGGTGTGCGATATCGGTCATTCATATTCGCGAGAGGGACGTGCAACGTTGGTCACAAAAATAACTGATGTATGTAAGCAAGAAGGGAGTGCGATGTCGGTTATATAAGACTTTGTACCTCGGTTTTTTAACCGAAGTAAATAATACTTTTTAATTCATTTTTTAAAAACCAAGGTAAAAGAACTTTTTACTTTAGTTATTTGATCTAAGCCAAAAAAATCAAGGTAAAAGGGCGAAGTAATAGGTCATTTTTCTTGTAGTGCCTCAAGTTATGCTCAGAGAGAATACATCGTCGACATCCTACAAACATCAAGAGCATTACAACACACGCTACCATGGCATGCCCATTTACACATCAACATATCACAATACATTAGTGTACCAAGGAAGGACAGAGACACTATATGGTCACCATGCATGGAGATATCACTCGTACCCTTCTTCTTAGCATAAGGATAGTCGGTTGTTTTTTCTTAAAAGACTTCGTAGACCCCTCAAATGGGAAGATAGAAGCCTCACCCATACCAGTTAAGGGTAATCCTAGTTTTCGTAGCCATGTAATCTTGGAGGTAAAGGGTTATAAGTGGACAATGTATTAGTCATCGTGGCCAAACTCACTGATTCAACCACAGGAGGTGGCCCAAGAGAAGTCTCACTCTTAGCCTTAGGTCCTACCGTACTCCAATGAGCAGTGTAAATCCCAAAAAATAAAATTCTAGAGAGGGCCATATTTGTAAAATAAATAAATAGAAATTCATTAACAGATAAAGGGATCAAAACCCTACAAGCTACCAGAAGAAATCACTGGCACAAACCCATAAAAACACCCCACGTACCTAAGGGAAGGGAACAAGACACAAGCAAGGAGGCACCACCAGGAAAAAAAAGTAAGATAGCACCAAAATTCAAAACCCATACCTCCGACACAAAGTGAACACAAAGATAATTCACAATCAAAGGCACAACCCCTTTATATAGAGGCATGCCTAAAAATGCACTTATCTATACACGCAACCGATGCAGCCATTACTAGTGCCACGCCATGCACAGAAACCAAAAAGTCACCACACATGCGGTATTTCGAGAAAATAAAACATCTGGGTTATATGGCCCCTATAATAATTACGGTCGCCACAAGAAGTCCAACCCAACATAACATGTCTACCCGCGATGAGTCTCATACCACTTAGCATACAGATTGAACGAAAGTGATATTCACCCCGAGGAGGTGTCACGCAGCTGCTCAGACATCACTTCACCTTCAACCCGTGACTTATTCTAATTGAACCCTCAATCCTCCGCGACTAAGGGGGGCTTATGGTATAGGTAAAGTATATGTGCAACCCACGAAGCTATGTAGAGCATGAGCGAGTTTTCCATTCCAACAAATTGAGAATAACACCTTACAACTTCACCCCAACAAACAACACGTAAAACACACATCAAGCCATCACTACATAAAGCCATCATAGTAAACTTTGATCTAAGGATCGTGGCCCACCATAGCCACCACAATGGCCTTAAACAATCCCCACGTGGGCACACACTACCTGGAATATAGGAAGAAAGAGCCTATAAATAGTCAAGGGACAAAAGAGACTAGATAAGGGACCCAAAGAGAGATAATCGTATATATAGTCTCTGAATATTGACTTTAGAATCGGAGCTTTACCCCAGATCAAATCCAGGAGATTATTATAGGAAGGAGTAGCTCCGCTCTCAACACCGACAAGGGTCGCTTCTATTATTCAAAGAGTTCATACCACATCAACAATATTCTTACTGGAATCGACTTCTTAACCATTAGTCAGTTCATTGCTCAGAATGATAAATATTTTTCCATTAAGGACTTGGGCTCTTTGCATAGTTTCCTTGGCTTGAGGTAGAGTCTACTCCCTCATTTTTTCCTTGTCTAAGCCAAGTTTGCTTGTGATATTCTTTGTCGAGCTGGGATGACCAACGTTGATGTTGTCTTTATACCGCTTCTTTCGCAGTCTCATCTCCACAGTAGTACCAGTGGGAAGTTTTCTAATTCCACTCTTTATCGTTCCTTAGTTGGTGTTTTGCACAATCTCACTATCACTCGTCTGAATCTTGCCTTTGTTGTCAATTCTATCAATAACTATCTTTAGGATCCTTTGGGATGACCATTTTTCCACAGTTACTCATATTCTCCACTACATTCATAAGACTATACAATATGGTCTGTGCTTTCTCTCAGCTCGCACTTCCAAGGTGTTGGGCTACTCCAATGAAAATTGAGCGTGTTGTCTCGAGCTCGCTGTTAGACATATTGGTATGGCTTCTTTCTGGTGCAATCTTGTTTCCTGGAGTGCTAAGAAGAATCCCACGATTTCTCGTTCCAGCTCTGAGTTTTAGTATCATGCCTTAGCCATGCGGCAGAAGTTGTCTGGTTATATCATCTTCTACGTGATCTTCACTCTCCATTCCCCCGCTCCTGCTTTGTGACAACAACAATGCCATCTTTCTGGCTCAGAATCCAGTTGTGCACAAGCGAGCAAAACACATTGGCATTGACTATCACTTTGTTTGTGAATTGATTTCATCGGGAAAGATTTGTTTACATCATGTTCCTATGTAACTTAAACTTGCCGACATATTCAAAAAAGGAATGTCTTGTTATTTGTTTGAGTTATAGGTCCAAACTTTGCGTTTCGGAGCATCCGACGTTTAATTTAGAGCTATTGTGTAACTATATTTTTTCCTGAATAATAAAAACCCTAATGAAGTTAAATTCACTTATGCCTAAACCATAAAACAAATATGAACTATGATAAATTGAGAAACTATAGAATATAATTTAGTCAATTAATCATAATCCAAATTTAAAAAATTCTTTAGATCTATCAATTTTCTAATATATTTGTTCTCTTTTCTATTTTTCCCTTAATAAAAGGGGTTACACTTCATACCCTAACTTTAGACTAAAAGTGCCAATATAATCCGAAAAAAATGAGAAAGTGTCAAAATAACCCCTACTTTATGACAAAATGTGCAGTTATAACCTTTTGGTCTAATTCCGGTGTTGACTGAAGAAATTAGGCATTGACTAAATCTGAAAGGTCTAAAATACTCTTGCCCATAAAGCTGAAATCCCCCCCCCTTTAAAGTTTATTATCAAAAGACTAAATTGTTTATTTGGTCCCCAACATATATCGAAATAACATCTTTTGGTCCCCGATGCCAATACCGCGTTTGTTCAGCACCCAACAGATACAAAATGATTTGTTTGGTCCCCAAATATGGTTTTCAGGTAAGTTAGCCAGAATTATGTGAAAAGACACTTTTGCCCCTAAGAAAAAATAAATAAAAATTGAAAATAATTTATAATTGCAATTTATTCTTCTCTTCTTCTTTGATTTGCAGGTGGAATTGGCGAGGTGGTGGAGAGGAGTGGCGTCGGGCGGGGTGGATTAGGGTTTTGAGGGTTGTGCAGGATCTAGGTGGCGTCGGCTCGTCGAGGGTGGAGCGGGAGCTGGGTGGCGTCGACTCATCGTGATGGTGGGGTGAGTGGCAGGGCATCGCAATGGTGGAGAAGTTGGGGTTTCAAGATCTGGTCTCTCCGCGATTTCACCGCCGCGGTAATGTATTTTTGACGTTCGATTTACAGGTGTCGTCGGGTCTCTGCGATTTCACCGCCGCAGTAATGTATTTCTGACGTTCAATTTGTAGGTGGCATCGGGTCTCTGCAATTTCACTGCTGCAGCTGGGGACAACATCAAAGAAGAAATCCGGTGGATTTTCATTTGTTTTTCAGATGAGGGTGTCATGGTTTTCAGTTGGATTCAAACGATGGGTACTATGAATTTTGGTTGAGTTTTCAGTAGGATTCAGATGTTTTAGGGTTTGGGCTTGACCTTGGGTGGAGAGAGGGCTTTTCGAGGCTCAAAAGATGGTATTTTTAATATATGTTGGGGACTTAATAAACAATTTAGTCTTATCAAAAACAAAAAACGACCACTACATGCACAACCCAAACGCCGAAACTGATGCTTCGGCCATCTCCGATGAACTGATGTTGGCGCCCCCAAAAATTTCCTAGAAAACACCTCAGCGCTAACAATATCATTGTCGGAAAACCTCAAAATCCTTGGTTTGTAATTCACATAAATCTGAGCATAAGGAATTCAACAAAAACTCGGACAAGAACTATCGAATTTTAGAAACTCGCCACCATATTGAAGCCCAAAATCGGCAAATGTTTCCGGAAACCACCTAACATTGCCTGCACATTGGTCCTTTAACCCCCACCCGTTACCTAATCCACTGCCCGCCACCACTTCCCGCCCATTACCCCATCCACAACATGTCCATCTTCTTATCGATTAAGCCTCCACCTCCGCCACCAACCGCAAATCTTCTTCTCGATTTCGTCACCACCTGCCCATTTTTTTCTTGGTTCGATCACCACCCGCCAACACTTCCCACCTGTTACCCCTCCACCACTCCCGCCCGTTACCCCGGCATGCTGGCACCATCTCCCGCACATTAGTCTAGCTACCACCTGCCCATCTTTTTTCTCAATCTAGCATCGCCGGTTCCTCCGCCTCGTCCAACTTCCTCGCACTCATAGCTGATCTCTCTACCTCTAATACATCACCCACGGCTGCCAGAGCCACCACCATTTTCAGCTCTCGTTGTGTAAAACAACGGCGGAGAAGAGGAGGTCGGAGAGGATGCCGGTGTTGTCTACGATGTCCGTAAAGACGGAAACGATGTTTAGAGTGGTCGGGTCATAGGCTTGGGTTGACTTGAGGGGAATAAATAGAGACGTAGGTCTATAAAGGAGGGATGAATAAAGAATAAGAAAGAAGAGGAAGAAGCAGCATGGCATTTTGGTCTTTTCCCTTTTTTTAAAAAAAATCAGGGGAAAATGGTCATTTCATTAAATTTTGGCCAAACTTCCCTTTGACAATTGAAGTCAACGACGCCCAGGGCTAGATTGACATATACATCAATGAGTTAGGGTTAGATGTACACTTTTTCATTTTTACAAGGTTATATTGACGTTTTCAGGCTAAAGTTACGGTAGTTTTAGCACTTGACTCTAAAATTTTCAAACAGTTACAATTACATTATCTGACTGGAGTAGGAGCTCCATTCATTACTTTGCATACTCTCTCCGTCCCAAGATTAATGTCACAATTTTTTTTACAGTTTTCTATAATCATGTTTGATCATCAATATCTCTATCTGCATGTCACAATTACGCATAAAAATTGATATTTAGAAAATGAGATAATTTCTTGTGAGACAGCCTAAAGTTTAGGTAAAAACTTTCTGCAATTCATTCCACATCCTTCTCCATATTTCCTCTCCTATGGGGAAGAATTGGGGAAAGATCCTGCAGGAGATATGGAAGAATGAGGGAAGAATTGCATAAAAATCTCTACCTAAAGTTTAGACTGTCTAAAACAAGACTATCTGTTAGAAAATAGACATTAAAATGATTCTAACAAGATCTCACATGATATTTTATTACACATATATATAAATTTAAATTTATGATCAACGTTTCCAAATTTGACGGTACTTAGTTTTTAAAACAATTGTGTCATTAATTCTGAAATGCTCGAGAAGTTTAAATGAAAAAGCATAGTATATCTTTAGAAGATAAATTTAAAAATTAAGTACTGTGAACGTGTGAATACGTTTATATACATCTGCTCCACACATAATCATAATGTGACACGGTCAAATCAGTAAACACCACAAGGTCACTTGCCAGACATGTTCATAATATGGCTGCAATGCATTCAGATCGATTTTTATCAGTCTGTATCATGCAATAAAGGAAAGGTGTTTGATTTAGATTGAGTGCTCTCACTCGTAAACGTGGCCATGTCGCCATAATCTTGCTCAACATAGCTGAAACTTGGACCATACTGCGGCTGAACTTCCGTTTCCATCTTCGGTTTCTTGATGTTCTCCAACTCAGTGGCCAATTCTCTCATGCTCGGCCGCCTTCTTCCGCTGTAATGGACACATCGCCCCGCGAGGCCGGCGACAACCACCACCTCTTCTTCAGTCCCCTCCTCAATGATCTCAGGATCAAGAACGTATATAAGACACCCCTGCTCCATGCATTTCAAGAACCTTCCTACTAGACCCAAATCACCGTCATCCTCTCCCCTTCTTGATGATATCGGCTTCTTTCTTGTCAAGAGTTCAATGAGAACAACCCCGAAGCTGTAAACATCGCTTTTATCAGTGAACTGGTTGGTCTGGAAGAATTCAGGATCAATGTAGCCGAAAGTCCCTTGCACGCGGGTGGTCAAGTGAGTCTTGTCGATCTCAATGGATCTCGAAGTCCCAAAATCTGAAACTTTTGCTATAAATTTCTCGTCCATGAGGATATTGAGAGACTTGATGTCTTTGTGATAGATGGGAGTCGAGATGGATGAGTGGAGATATGCCAAAGCACTTGCTACCTCCCGAGCGATTCTCAATCTGGTGCTCCATGTCATGGGTTCAACTCCATCATTATTGTGAATGAGGCTGTAAAGGGTTCCATTTGGGACGAACTCGTAGACTAGAAGCGGCACTTCTGTCTCAAGACAGCATCCCAACAGTTTTACCACATTCTTATGTATGACTTGCGAGAGAATGATCACCTCGTTGATGAACTGTTGCAGTTGATCTTCGTCGACACTATTCGATTTCTTGATTGCTACAATGGTTCCATCAGTTAGCATCCCTTTGTACACTGTCCCTTGCCCTCCTTCACCAAGAACTCTGTTGGGATTGAAACCATCACTGGCTTTGTTCAACTCCTTGGCACTGAAAATCTTGGTTTTGTGAACAAGTTTCTCATTGCTTGATAGCTGTCCTTCCAGCAAAAGACCTCCATTTCTCTTGAAGAACTTCTCTTTCCGCCTTTTATTTTTCCACTTCTTTATCATTTTGAAGGACGTGAAAATTGCAGCCACGAGAAACAACGCGCCAACCACTGAATTTACACCTGCGCTACCCAGTGTATATCTAGTCAAATTTTCAAGCCAAGACCCATGGTAGCTAAAAGCTCAAAAAGTTGCACTAAATCATTCATACTGCATTTGCACGATATGAGTTTTTTGTGTTGAATAAGCTGGAAAGACAATGACCTTAGGAAAACTAACCTGCAATAAGAGGCCAGTAATTTTTCTTATTTGGTGGTTCACAAACTGTATCTGTAGATTCTGTACCATTTGTACCAGTACTAATTGTTTCCAAGCGATACCCTTGTCTGCAAATGCATCTATAACTTCCCCAGGTATTGACACAGATGCTGTTGCTTTTACAATTGTGAGCCGAACTAGCACACTCATCAATATCTGCGAAGTATCATAAATCAATTAATACAATACTCTTTTTCCCCCGAAAGTAATACCAGACTCTTGAAAACACGTCTATTAATACATAGCACTCACATTTGTTTGAATTATAGATTTTTTGAGGGTGGAATATATTCACTCTAATGTATATTATGGTGAAGCCAAAGGCTTTAATATGTAGTACAAGTGAGTGATTCCGATGGAAACCGAATCAATTACGGAATCAATTACAATCAACTAAATATGGAAACAATCAATCCCTAGAATGTCTTCTGAAGTAATGGCTGAAGGACGTTCAAGCTGAAACAAAAATCCTTGAACAGCGTGGTTGGGAGTCCTTTGGCAAAGACGTCGGCATATTGCGTGGTTGTCAGGACATGTAGTATGCAAATTTCTCCAAAGGCCACACGTTCGCGAAAGAAATGCAGATCAATCTCCACATGTTTCATCTGCTGAATAGGTGGAGAGATAAACCGTGCTGATGTTTTCACAAAACACAACGGTGGCGTTCTTGAGAGGATGGCGGAGCTCGGAAAGAAGTTGACGAACCAGCAAGTCTCAGCAAACATGTTAGCCATGACGCGGT
Source organism: Rubia tinctorum (assembly GCA_032355605.1). NCBI lineage: Eukaryota > Viridiplantae > Streptophyta > Magnoliopsida > Gentianales > Rubiaceae > Rubia > Rubia tinctorum. The sequence continues at coordinate 11,388 of JAULKM010136538.1, forward strand.
ACTCCGCTTCAGAGCTAGATCGGGACACTGTCTGCTGGCGCTTAGAGGACTTAGGTTGTTGAAGAAGACGTCGTGACCCGAGGTGGACTTGCGAGTGTCGGGGAGCTAGCAAGTTCACGTTCGTGTATGCCGTGATAGAGATCGTGGCGGTGCGGTGAAGTTCCAGACCGAAGTCGAGTGTGCCCTTCAGATATCAGAGGAGGTGCTTCAGAAGATTGGCATGAAACTCGCGCGGGTTGTGTATCTGAAGACGTGCCTAGTGAAACGCGCATGCAATGTCCGGATATGTGATGTCAGGTACCGGTGGGCGCCGCAATTCCGCAGCAATTGGTGGCATTTTTTACAGGGGCACCGATGGAGTGAAGTTTGGCACACGTGTCGACCGGTATGCTGCAGGACTTGCAGTTCGTCGTGCCAGCGTGGGCGAGGATGTCCTCGGTGTACTGGCACCGAGAGAAAAAGGCCAACGTCGGTGCTTTGGACGGAGATGCCGAGGAAGTAGTGGAAGTCGCCAGGGTCCTTGAGGGAGAACTCTTGACGAAGAGACTCGATAATTTGGCGAAGGAATGGCGACGAGGAGGCCATGACGACGATATCATCGACGTACACCAACAAATACACCGTGCCCGTGTCCCCAAGGTAGATGAGGAGCGATGGGTCAGCCTTAGAAGCAAGCAAACCGACGATGCCACAAAGGTGGCAATGCAGCTGAACCAAGATCGAGGCGCCTGATTGAAGCCATATAATGATTTGTTCAGGCGTAAGATGTGCGTAAGACACATGGCGTCGATGCAGCATGATGGTTGTTGGCAGTAGACTGTCTTCGCGAGTGTGCCGTTGAGTAAAGCGTTGTTGACATCGAGTTGGTGAACTGGCCAGCCGTTGGAAAACGTGATGGTGAGGACAGTTTGCACAGTGGCTAGCTTGATGACTAGATTGAAGGTCTCACTGAAGTTAATGCTAGGTCGTTGGGAGAAGTCGCAGAGGACCCAGCATGCCTTGTATCGATCCAAGGAGCAGTTGGGCTTCAGCTTTTGGCGGAAGCCCCACTTTCCTGGGACAATATTAGCGCCAACGGGACGTGGAACGAGGTCTCATGTATTGTTCTTGCACAAAACATCAAACTCATTTTGCATGGCGAGGTGCCAATGCTCATTGTTGAGGACTGCACGGTACGTCTGGAGCAGGAACGAGTGAGCATTCACATGTAAGTTTAGGCTATCCATGGGCTGCCGGAAACTGCGCTTGCCACTAGTTATCATTACATGATCATTGACAACAGGAGAAATGAGATTGTCCTTGACAGGAATAATAGAAGCAGTTGTAGCTGGGGGGAGTCAGAGAGGGTGGTGCTGCATCCGGGACAGGTGCAGCAGTGTCCTGGGAAGGTGCAGGAGTAGAATCCGGCATAGGAGGCGCTTGGTGCTATGTTGTGGATGGGTGACAGGGCGTGCTATGGGAGTGGGAGCCGGCGGCAACTATGGTTGAGAGGAAATTAAGGTCAGTGGACACCGGTGGGCTAGGCTCCTAGGACAAAGAAAATAAGAACTCATCAAACGTCACATGGCGGGAGATAATGATCCGGTGTGTGGAGAGGTCAAGGCAATGCTAGCAATGGCGGTTTTCCAGGTACCCCCAGAAGACGCAAGAGGTGGAGCGCAGAGTAAGCTTACAGGGTGCTGTCATTGAGAGGTTGGGGTAGCATCTGCATCCAAAAACTCAAAGACCGGAGTAGTCAAGAGGTGATAGAAGGAGAGCCTGGTAAGGGGTACCAAGCCAAAGGATTTTGGTGGGACGGAGGTTGAGGAGGAGGGTGGCAGTGTGAAGGGCCTCCACCCAGTATAATGGTGGCACCCTGGCTTGGAATAGAAGTGTTTGGATGATGTCGTTGGTGGAGTGAATGATGCGTTCAAATTTACCATTTTTCCTGGATATGTGTGGACATGACATGCAGAGTGAAATACCACATGAGAAGGGTGGAGATGCATGTGACGACTGTCGAACTCGTCATCATTGTCACACTGAATGCTACAGATGACTGAGGTGCGGACCTATGCAAAGAAGTAACGAAGAGTGTCAAGAAATTTAGACTTGACACGAAGGGGAAAGGTCCATAGATGGTGAGTAAAATCATCGAGAATGACGAGATAATATTTGTAACCGGAAATGTTGGGAATAAGTGATTTCCAAATATCACAATTATTAACTTGAAAGGTTGACTGGTGTGAGTGAAAGAAGGATAAAATGGAAGATGAACATGTCGGCCTAATTGGCACACATGACACAAGGTGTCTTTTGGGAGATTATTACACATGATAAGGGATTGACTATGGAGAAGAGCTAAAGCTTGATTTCCAAGGTAACTGAGACGATGATGACACAATGCAGCAGATGGTGTGGTGGTGGAGATAGCATTGGGAGATACTGGCCAATGAAAGGGATAGAGATCGCCTCGACTATTGTACCTGAAGATCTCGCTCTGAGTTCGAAGGTTCTTCACGGTAAGACCGAAAGGGTCAGACTTGATTGAACAGTGATTGTCAATGGTGAATTGACGAACATAGATAATATTTATGACAAGGTAAGGGCTGGCAAGGGCATTATTAAGGTTAAAAGTATGAAAAGGAGTATGAATGGATGTGGCACTAGTATGAGAAATGGGAATATGGGACCCATTTCCAACAATAGAATATGGAAGAGTAGCGGAAGAGGAAGGATAGGTGATACCATGCTCCGGGTTCATATGAGTCGATGCACCGGAATCCATGTAGTATTCTGCTGAGGAGGGAGGTCTGAGTGACATAGTGTTGAAAGCCTACATCAGCTGTTGTTGATACCAGGAGTGAGGCTGAGTTGAGGAGGATCCGGGAGCGGTGGCATACAACCATGCCACGCCACGCCATGCCACTACATCGCAGAAGTCTGGGGAACGACAGCGGAGAAAGATCTGGGAGGAGCCGGACCAAGAAGGCACTAACCAGAAGACCGTGGTGATGGGTCGGGCCACATATTGATTGAGCCAGCCCACAGATTCTATATGGACGACCACAACGCGATATTGTTGGTGTTACTCTTTCTTCCGCCGTGACTAGTGCTACTGGTGCAACCACCTTCGTGCCTCCACGATGACAACAATGGTTGAAGTTGTCGTTCATTCTGGAGTTGGACCGGTTTATGTTATTTCCATACTGATGGTCGAAGGTGTCTTGCCCAGGAAAACTGCCAGAGGAGCGATTAGAGCTGGAGCTGTGCTTGCCAGCACCACCACTGGCATGAGATTAAAGGGCGAATGAGGGCGTCGCATTGGACGTGGTTGAGGAGAGCTCTTCCATCATGAGGGTAGAATGCACATGGGCAAAGGATGAGAATGAGCGTTGTAGGGATAGAAGCAGGTGCAAGTGTATGTAATGCACGTTAAACCCTCGCAGCACGTCGTGCGTGAGGCTATTGTCAAGGATGGGGTGCTGATGGTGGTGAGCTCATCGACGATAGCCTTCTGGCAGCATCAATAGTCACTCTTTACACTCCTATAAACAACTCTTACCCCCCATCTTGCTATGGTTTAGGATAATACGCTCTTAGTAGACATTATGTTCTCCACAAAGGGTACCCATTTGATCTAAAAATACTGTTCAATCTTTTCACTATACAACCATTAAACATGAAGCAATGAAAGAAGCCGCACAGAGAGTTCTGAACTAGTTAAAGTAATATTAGATAAAGTGTATGAACATTTTTGGGAGGCTCACTCTACTGTGTGTGAGCCAAATGAGATGTTTAGAAAGTTTCAATGGATTAGTTATATTTGTTAGTTAGGATTTGTGCAATCTAAACTTAAAGTAAATTTGTAACGATCTTACAGTTAATGAGAATAAGCACCGCTCTTTATTTTTTTAAAAAGAAGAAGAGTGGATGAACTATATACACACCTTGGCAACCATTAATTGATAGGTAAGGGTTTCCTTCAAAACCATCCTTGCTAGGCTAGACTCCTTAGAGAAAGGAAATAAGGACTCATCAAACGTCACATGGCGGGAGATAATGATCTGGTGTGTGGAGAGGTCAAAGCAACACTAGCAATGATGGTTTTTCGGGTACCCTTGGAAGACACAAGAGGTGGAGAGCGGAGTAAGCTTACAGGATGCTGTCGTTGAGAGGTTGGGGTAGCATCTGCATCCAAAAACTCAAAGACCGGAGTAGTCGAGAGGGGATAGAAGGAGAGCCTAGTAAGGGATACCAAGCCAAAGGATTTTGGTGGGTCGGAGGTTGAGTAAGAGGGTGGTGGTGTGAAGGGCCTCCACCCAGTATGATGGTGGCATTCTGGCTTTGAGTAGAAGTGTGTGGATGATGTCGTTGGTGGAGCCAGTGATGCGTTTAGTTGTACCATTTTTCTGGGAGATGTGTGGAGATGACATGGAGAGTGCAATGCCACATGAGAGGAGTGGAGATGCATGGCGTGGTTGTCAAACTCGCCACCATTATCACAATGGATGCTATGGACGACTGAAGAGAACTACGTGCAGACATATGCAAAGAACGAAGAGTGTCAAAAAACCTAAGACTTGATAAGAAGGGGAAAGGTACATAGGTAGTGAGTAAAATCATCGAGAATAGCGAGATAATATTTGTAACTGGAAATGCTGGAAATAGGTGATGTCCAAAGATCACAATGTTTTAACTTAAAAGGTTTACCTGTGTGAGTGGAAGAAGGATAAAGTGGAAGATGAACATGTCAGCCTAATTGGCATGCATGACACAAGGTGTCTTCCGGGGGATTATTACATAAGATAAAGGATTGCCTACAGAGATGAGCTAAAGCTTGGTTGCTAAGGTGACTGAGACGACGATGACACAAGGTAGCAGATGGTGTGGGGGTGGAGAGAGCACTGGGAGCAGCTAGTGGCCAATGAAACGGATAGAGACCGCCTCGACTATTGCACTTGACGATCTCGTTTCGGGTTCGAAGGTTCTTCACGGTAAGGTCAAAAGGAACAAACTTGATTGAACAATAATTGTCAATGGTGAATTAACGAATATAGATAAGATTTATAATAAGGTTAGGGGTGACAAGGACATTATTAAGATTAAAAGTATGAAAAGGTGAATGAATGGATGTGGCGCCAGTGTGAGAAATGGGAACATGGGACCCATTTCCAACAATGGAGTGTTGGGGTGTTCACGGGTCGGGTCGGGTCGGGGCGGGTCAGCTGTCCCGGCCCAAATTAACCCAAAATTTTGGGACTAATGGGTCGGGTCGGGTCAAAATTCCCATAGTTTAGAGTCAGATCTGGTCAGACTGGGTCATGGGTCGACCAAAATCATATAAAATAGCAATTTTTATAATTTTTTAAAATAAAATATATTATTTTTAAATGCAATAATATTTAAATAATAAATAAATAATTATTTATTTTTATATAATTTAAAATAAGAATATTATATTTAATTATATATTATTCGTTTAATAAAGAAAAATACAATTATTTTCATTTTACATAGTTAAAATACTTTTAATATTTCATTAAAAATATAATTTTACCAAAATTTATTTATAAAATTATGAATATATATATTTCATATACTAATAAATATATTATTTATAATTAATAGTTGCTTTGCAAAATTATTTTTAGTTTTATAAAATAAATTGAAGAATGTTAAACTTGTTTATAAATTAAATTAATGGTGGGTATATTGTACTAAACTAATTCTTTTTTTATGATTTCTTTTCAAGAAAATGGGATAAAATTGCAAATGAGTCAAAACGAGTCGATTTGGGTCAAAATCCGACCCGACCCTTTTGACCCACTCATTCCGACCCACCCATTCTGACCCCATCACATAAGTGGGACATTGACCCGACCCGATTCGACCCATATGGGCCGGGTAATAAAGGGTCGGGTCGAGTTGGGCAATTTGAACACCTCTAATGGAGTGTGAAAGAGTAGTGGAAGAGTAGTGGAAGAGGAGGGATATGTGGTCGTTAAATTACCAAGCTCTGGGGTCCTTTGAGTCAATGCGCCCGAAGCCATGTACAATTCCGCCGAGGAGGGCGGCGTGAGTGACATGGTGTTGAAATGCATCAGTTGTTGTTGATAAAATATAAAATACTTTATTAATGGTGCATTGATATCACATCAATGACACATTTCATCAATAATGAGGGTTACAATAAATAGGGCTACAACACACCAAAATCTAATAGGAATAGGATTCTAAATCTATAAGGAAACTAATTCTATAAGGTAACTACCATCTATAACCTTTTCCTACAAGGGAAAGGATTTCTTATTTTCTTATCACTTGGGAAGAATTATTTTGACAACACAAACTATATGATGTATTGCTTCTATTCTCCTCGATCATCTATGTCCACAATTTGTTGTTCAACGCCTGCACTGATTTTCAATATACGGCTGGTTTCACAATTTGTTGCAGTGCTTTACGACGATGCTATGTTTCTTCATTTCTTTTGTCCAGCAAGAAATTCCTTTGATGTCCGACAAAGTCGACACAGTAGAGGCAGCGCTGGTGGAAGCATGGATATTCTTTGCCAGATGATGCATCATCCCCTTCCTGGGAGTTTATAGAACACCGTAGTTCATCCATGCCATAGTCACTTGTTCATAAATCATTACATTCAAGTTCCGATTCACATTTTATAGATTATACATAAATGTGTTCCCGTGATCCTAAGTTCTTTGGTACGTACTCATGTAATCCCAATTTTTTTAGAGTGCAAGTATAATCTTGAAGATTAAGTCAATGTTGGGTCAACGCCTACTGGAGTTGAAAAGACAAAATTTCACCGTTTTAAATCGAGATATTATTCAAAATGGTACCCACATTTAACCGAAATTCACAGTTTGGTATCCGGATTTTGAATTTGTTTTATAAAGGTACTCGGTTTTTCATTTATGTCCCAAAAGGGTTCCTTTTAGCAGAAATGAATACCAATTTAGATCAAAATTGTGCCATTATGATACCCACTTTCAGCTAAAAGGTACATTTTCCGGACATTTATGAAAACGTGGGTACTTTTTAAGCACAATTCTAAAAATATAGTATTAAACCGTGAATTTCACTTAAAAGTGAATACCAATTTGAACATTTTCTCGTTTTAAATCTGTAAAACTTATATTTGTTTCTTTTTTCCCATTTTCAAAGTTTTCTTTGACCTTTGTCTGTCTTCCCCTATTCCTTCATCCGACGCTATATAAAAAATGTCGAATCCCGCCACTCCTCCCCACACACCACGATAAACTGATTTTCCGAATCTAATACTATTAGAATCATGAGCTCCTATCATAAAACAAATTGGTACTATGTAGGGGTGACCCATGATCTTATATATTGAGTAATAACTCTGTCAACCACCGATGTGGGACTCTA
>JAULKM010136557.1:0-18778 GCA_032355605.1 Rubia tinctorum
CTCCTATTAATTGATTTAACTGAAATTGTCATAACCACGGCAATTTTTATACCGTGTAAACCTCGACAGCATTATATTCTCCCTCCGTTTTTCTATTTATGACACCATAGACTTAGGTGTTTGGATTTATGTGGAAAAAAATAAATGAATGAAATTGAATGTAGAAAGTAAAAAGTAGAATGAGTGGATAAAATTAAAAAAATCTGGACAAAAATGAAAAGAGTGTCAAATAAAAGAAAATATTCATTTATAACAAGTGTACCATAAATAACAAAATAGATAGAGCATGCAAACCAGCCTTACATACATTATAAGCAAAATCTGGACCGGAAAGTCAACCAAATCTGGATGATGATGAACATGCCTACCCTCTCTAAACAATTGAGTCAAATACCAAAAAGGGTTTTATAATTCACTGACAGTAAAAACAAAAGATTAAGATTCAAGTGAATTTATATTCTACTACTTGTTTTTTGTATGCAAGGGAGAAATCACACACAATTCGCCTCTAGTGTAAAATATGACGGGACAATTAATTAATACTAAATAAAAGAGGGATAGATTCATTAAATAATAATCCATGGATTACACGCACCTGCACACGCGTGCATTAGTAATACATGCTTAATATGATTTCTAATATTATTATAATTAAGTTGACCAAGTCTATGAATAATTATCGTTTTTAAGGTTAATCTTTGTGACGAAACATGGTTTGGTTTAATCGTATTTATTATATCTACAAAAGTATAGGGATCAAAGATATTGAGTTTAAGTTTCATTAGGTATGAGTATTTTTAAATTATTTTTTGGTTTTTTGAATGATTACATGTAGAACAATCACATTTCATGTAAACATTTTATTCTATAACCCAATTACGAGACACCGTGAATTAAATCTATTGAATTTCAGTGGAGGCTGAAACTTCATTTATTTGAATAGTTAGGGACGTCTACCTAAATACACCTGAACACTGCACTACCCACGACCACCGCCACCGAAGTCGAAACTATCACAATCTCACCTTATCGACCATATGCAGGTTGAGAAATCACAGTAGGGATCGACCATATACAGGTTGGAAAATCACAGTAGGGACCACGGACACAGTCCTATAATACTGGATAATCTCCATCAAGAAATTGCTCTAATATTCGTAATTCTTAACATGAGTGTGGTTTAAACTCTAAATCTCTCAATTATAGAGAGTGTGGATTACAACTAAATCAGACACAATTCACTGCGAGGAACCTATTTAATTTGCAAGATATCTGGATTTCATTAAAATAATCTAAATAAGTTAATTAACTAATATGCATGATAGAAGTAGTTTGAACAAGACGACGTTAAGTTTAACAACATTTTATACACACACGTCATTACTATGTAAGAAATAAATTCGCTTATTGCCAAGTATAACAGGACCTATATCATCTTGGCATAAATCAATACTTGTACGAGCTATTTTACTGCAAAAGGCGATCAACCCGCTCGCGCTCAGCGGCCCATACCAACCCACACCCAAACTAACATATGAGATGTAAATCACGGTAGCCCAGCACCAGAACCAATGGGCTTTGGTATTGTATAGTTAGTGAAGTTGTTCTTACACGAGTGGAAAATCCTCTATTAAATACAACAATTAAATGCGATTTTAAAGTTGGAACTACCCTTCTAAGTCACCTTTTTGTTTGATGGTGATTCTCAGCCAATTAAAAGCGATTTCGCCTTTAATGTAAATCGATTAAAGGCGGTTCTCTTGTTAGCCGCCTTTAGTGGGATTTCTTTGTTAACCCAATATATAAATTAAACAAATCTCTTAGGATTTTCTCCCTTGATGTATTTTCAGAAACCCCCCCCCCCCCTCTTTTCATTTTACTCTCTCAGACCTCCTTCTCCATTTTCATTTCACGCGTCCAATCGCCGCCCCTCCTTCTCCATTTTCATTTCACACATCCGATCGATGTCCCTCTTTCTCCATTTTCATTTCACGCCTCCGATCGGCGACTCCACCCTCCATCATCCCCCCTTTCTGATTGCGGCCTCCACCCTCCTCCCTTCTTCATTTCCGCCGCCACTAAGATCCTCTGCCGCCGTACACCTCCACCATCTGTAACGGAGACTAGGGTTTGAGGTTTTCTTTTTCTGTATAAACTATGTATGATTCGAGTTTGGTTTCTCTGTAAACGGTGATTTCTTTTGATGATTTGAGTGTGAGTCTGGCCTTAACGCTGCCGAAAACCTCAGATTTCCGATATTTTTTTAGAACCTCAGAAATATGTTCTAAATTTGGAACTGAATTCATACCTCAATCGAAGGCAGTTTTTGAACCTCCTTTGATTGTTAAAAACACTTAAATTGTGCCTTCTCTGGTACGTTAAAACCGCCTTTAATCTCCACTAGTGCTATACTTTAAGTTTTTTTTAAAAAAAAGAACGTACAAAAGATTAGAAGGTCGCCACCGTACTTTTCGAATATACAATTTATAAATCACATACTATTTTCCAAAAACTATTTTAAAAAAATTAATGAAAGGTTGGGTTGGTTCTAAGTGGAGTAAGCAAACACCTTACATGTAAGTCATTTAAATCATTAAAAAAAATTAATGTGGGAATATTTCAACGCATCCCCTTACGTGCAAACGTGGACATACTTCACGACCTAACATCGAGCCCAATTAAAAATGGGATTCCAACATCAACCCAATAACTCAATTTGGGCTCTATTACCATGTTAAATTTCAATATATCTCAACCTTCAATTTTAAAACTAATTGGTTTTAGTGGAGTAAACCAAGACCTTATATGTAATTCATTTATTCTTTATGAAATCGATGTGAGATTATTTAAACCACTAGTATGGGGATGAGGATTAAAGGCGGTTCTATTGTACCAGAAAAGTCACTTCAAAGTCCTGCCTTTGATCGCCATTGATCAAAGGCAGTTCTTAGAACAACCTTTAAAAGACTCCATTTAAGGAGACCATTTTCCACCTTTAATCAATAATCAAGAACCGGCTTTGATAGATTCTGAGTTCGGAATCATGCACCATCAACTCAGCTCTTGAAGTTGGTTCCAATGTCGGAACTCTAGTTCGATTCTGGTACCGAAACATATTTCTGAGGTCATAAATTTTTTCCATAATTGAGGGTGTATTCGGTGGTGCTTATTATGTTTTTGAAATAAAATTGCCATAATTATTTAATCTAAGTTACTAATTAATAATCCTAATCGGTGTCCTGAATTCCGATATCAGAACACCAATCACACCATTGTATGTATTTAATAGTTGAATCTGGGACATAGTTCCAAACTCGGAAGTACTGTCGGATGTAGTATAAAATAGACTATTTCATTTGTAAATCCGGCTCAAAATAGTCTTGAATCATAAATACAGTTTCTAATACATTACACGACATGATCTTAGGCGAAAATAAAATTTTATAAACTACGCTAAACAAGCAAAATTATATAAATAAGAATAGAAATAACTTAATGTCTATCCCCCACAGTTACATGCCTTGAATATGGCGATGTGTCTTATACCACCACGTTATGAGTTCCAAGAGTAGCAGAGCACATGTGTACTAGATGAGTAGTCAAGCAATTTCATGTTGCGCGATATCATCTTGTGAGTATGACTTGTATTCCTTTGGAAAAAAATCTATAGACAATTAAACAGTAATAAATTTATCTCAATAACTAAGCAACATATGGTGAAAGATAAAATGATAATATAATTAACTAAATACTTACTTGATATAAGTGCTTATATATAGCTCTCAGTTCATTGGTATATTCAAATATACCCGGATTTTTTTGAAAGTGCAATTTTACCCAAAGTCATCTAAGCCGGCAGTTGTAACCATTCATATTCTCGCTAATCTAAGCGAGCTCTCAAGTATAAGTTTATATATTTTGGTCGATCATGAGTATACACTTTTGAAAAACTGAAAGTTATATTTGCACTTTCCAAGGAACTGTGGATCTTTTTTAATGAATATAAGGGATTTTTCATGGCTCCCTTTGCAAAAAAAAAATGGAGTAACAAAGAGTTTAAGGTAGCTAAAAACTAAAGAGAGGGTCTATCTAAAAGATTGACGTATCCTAATGAGATACGGATTATCATGTTTAAACAATTTGTTTAACGATGAAATTCATAAAAACATAAGTTGGGGTTACATAAGAGATAGGATGTTCCTTCAAAAACTACAATGCATATGAGTTTTAGTTCAAAATGTGACCAAATTGACAAAAAAAAATTCTTAGCTCAAAATGGGTCATCTAAGAATTTTAATCTACTCTTCCTCGATTTGGATGTAATCCAACCGTACATTCCTAATGCACTCCGTCGTGTATAACATTATATAATAGCCACACTCTCACATATTTGCTTGTTTCTAGTACTGATTTTTTTTATATAAAAATATTGTGGCAAATCAAATATACATGACGAATCATCAAAGAGTAAGCTTAGGAGAAATGTGCATCTTGATTTGGACTAGGTCTAAATCTTTTGAATTTTTATCATTCGTTTCATTGATTCAGTCTCCAAAATATTTACAAACAATGCGAACGATTGGAAATGAAATGGATCCATCTAGTAAAATCACTTTTTATCGAGGACACTAAAAATTAATCTTCAATTCTCCCTTTTGTATCATTCATTTCATAGAGGAGTTATGTTTATTTACTATGTAGATAATATTGTACAACCTAACCATCACCTCTCAATGTAGGACACAATGACACCCTAGACTTTTCCGCAGAGAATCAATCCTCTCTTACTTTGTGAGACCAATTTTCTGAGTCATCATTGGGCACAAATACCCTATCCAACCAATTTTCTCCTGGTTTGCAATATAATAAATGTACCTTACAAATAAGATTATGAACATAAGTTGAGAATTTGTTTAACAATAAAGTCAAATTTATGATTTGTGGTTAAACACTCTAATTATGAAGACATTGTTGTACTTAGAATAGATAGAGGGACATTAGCTTTTGGTTAACTTTCTGACACCTCCATAAGATCTCGAAGTCACTGCATAACGCGATGATTTCTCGGTTTTGACCAAAAATGATTATTTTTTAGAAAAGAGTATACTGAGTTACGTTAGTGACCGAAAATCCAATCATACATCACATGTACAAAAAGAGGTGATTCCTTCACGACTTTTACTCTTGGTACCTGAGGTCTAAAGTTATAAGTCTAAAGTTATAATTAGATTCTGATACCAAGTAATTTGCCGACGATGGACAAGTGGATTTCAACTGACCATTCTTTATAGCATCGGTGTATATTAGATGCCACATCCAAAGAAGGAACGTTCCTCATGCTAGTCCAACTCTCTTGCAATACCCTCCACAATCGATTCTGATTGATGATAATTGATTTGTGTAATATACCATCAGCAACGTGAAGTGGTCTTGCATTCTCGCCTAGATCAATGTAAAACTCCCCAAAATGTGAAGTCTACGTGAATTAAAGAATATGTGTTTACTGCCAATTACAATGGGCAAGTGTCAATGACAAACAAATCCATACTTTTTTTTCCAGTGGCTAGGATGGCATTGTCAAGATTTGTATTCATTTGTTATCGTATGAAAATATTACTTTGTGGTTAACCTCAATATCTCTGGGAGAGTGGCGTGATACTCTTGAATGCAGCTCCCAATCGATAAATTTTTATGGTGAATACTTACGTTGACGTTTGTTATCTTCCAGCTGAAATCGGCTGAGGGTTCATTCTTCCTCTTCACCCTCTCATATTTACATGCAAGCCTGGGGATATATTATTTTCAAAATTAATTTAAAAACATTTGAAGGTAAAAATGAAGTATAATTGAATGAATAATAATACCTGGAAATAACTTGGCTTCCGGCATAATTGTCCGATTTTATACCACCGGTAAGTGTGTCCAAGGTGAAGACATCGTTTGTATCGGGACCAATGATGAAGACTGTGTCCAAACTTAATGTATTAATATAAATCAATACATGTACAAGCTATTGTATAGTTAGTAAAGTTGCTCTTAAACTAGTGGAAAACTCTCTATTAAATGCAGTATTCAAAGGCAGTTTTGAACTCAGAACTACCCTCCCAAGTCACCCTTTTATTTTGACGGCGGTTGTCAATCTATTAAAAGAAGTCCCGCCTTTAATGTAAACCGAATAAAGGCAGTTCTATTGTTAACAACCTTTAATGGGCTGTCTTTGTTGGCCCATTATATAAACAGCTCTCTTAGGGTATTCTCCCTTAGTGTATTTTCAGAAAACCCTCTTCCATTTTCATTTTACTCTCTAAGCAGCGCCCTTCGTTATCCATTTTCATTTCATGCCTCCGACCGGCGCCCCTCCTTCTCCATTTTCATTTCACGCCTCCTATCGATGCCTCCACCCTCCCCCTTCTTCATTTCCCTCACTGTTGAGATCCTCCGCCATTGAGCTCCTTTGCTTCCACCATCTGTAAGTGATGCAAGAGGTTGAGGTTTCTTTTTTTCCGCAAACTACGTCTCATTCGAGTTTGGTTTCTTTGTAAACAATTATTTCTTTCGATGATTTATGTGTGAGCTTGGCTTCAACGCTTCCGGAAACCTTGGGTTTCCAGCAGCTTTGTTTTAGAACCTCATAAATAGGTCCAAAATTTCAGAACTGAATTCGGAAATCAATCAAAGGTGATTTTTGAACCGCCTTTGATCATTGACGATCCAAGGTAGAGTTAGAGAAGAAACTTGGAATGTGCCTTCTATGGTACATTAAAAATGCCTTTAATGGGCATTATGGTACATTAAAATGTGCCTCAATGTTTTATGCGTGAATTACTTGTTAGAGAAGCTCATTCAGGTGGTTTAATGAGACATTTTTGGTACATTAAAAACTTATAATTTGTTGCGAGAATACTTCTATTGGCCAAAATGCTTCTATCTGTTGATTGGATTTGTAGGAATTATATTGATTGCTTGAAGGAAAAGTCTAAGACTAAGCCTCACGGTTTGTATACCCACTTACCTGTTCCTACACATCCTTGGGTTGATATTTCTATGGATTTTTTTCTCAGATTACCACGATCCCGATCAGGTAATGATTCTATCTTTGTGGTTGTTGATCGTTTTTCCAAGATGGCACATTTTATTCTTTGTAGGAAGACAGATGGCGCAAAACATGTCGCGAATTTATTTCTAAAAGAAGTAGTCCGACTCCATGGTATCCCTGCGTCTATAGTCTCAGATCGGGATGTCAAATTTTTGTCCTACTTTTGGAATAACTTGTGGCGCAAGTTAGGGACGAAATAGTTGTTTTCTACAGCAAGTCATCCGCAAATTGATGGTTAGACTAAAGTCACCAACTGCACATTGGGCGCCCTTTTACGTGCACTAGTTCAGAAAAAATTGAAGAATTGGGAAGCGTGCATTCCGATAGCAGAGTTTGCTTACAATCGCATTATTCATTCTACTACTTCTCTATCTCCATTTGAAATTGTTTAAAGATTTTTACCATATACACCTCTTGATTTAATTCCTTTAAATTTCAAACAAGTGTGAAATTTGGAGGGAGAAAGGAAGGCTTATTTTGTGAAACGTTTACATGAGAAGGTGCGATTGAGAATTGAAAGGACAAATGCTCAGAATGCTGAAAGAGCAAACCATGGTCGCCGACTTGTGCACTTCAAGGAGGGCGACTGGGTTTGGTTGCATTTGCGGAAGAAGAGGTTTTTGAATTCCCAAAAAATCTAAACTAAGTCCGTGTGGTGATGGTTCTTTTTAAGTGTTGGAACGTGTGAATGATAATGCATACAAGATTGATCTACCCGGAGATTATGGTGTTAGTACTACCTTCAACGTTGCTGATTTATCTCCATTTACCTTTGAAGATGATTCGGTTTCGAGGGTGAAACCTTTCGACCACGGAGGGAATCATGGAGATGCTAAGATGACTACCACCATAAATGAAGACACTCCACGACTAGATCAAACATTTAAGGGTTATGTTCGGGATCCTCTAAGTGGCATGGTTGGACCGATGACAAAGTCAAGAATTAAGCTTAGAGATGCGGCATTAAATGCTTTGATTGATCAACTTCATGATGAACAACTCAAGAATAAATCGGCTAGGGCTTGGATTAATTATTCAAGCTTGTCGATTAACTGAAGACGTCATGAAGAACACTATACTCTTTCTCCCACTTGGTTTTTTTTAATGAGGTAGTGTGATATTTGTAAAATGTTATAAAATTAATTCAATTTGGGTTATTGGACTGATGGAGCCTGGCAAGTGTACCCATTCATATTCTCGCTAATCTAAGTGAGCAGTCGGGTATAAATTTATATATTTTGGTTGGCTATGGTATCATCACTTCTGAAAAACTGAGGGTTAGATTTGCACTTTCCAAGGAACTAGGGGACATCTAAGAATTTTACTCTACTTACTTCCTCAATTTGGATATAATCCAACCGTACACTCCTAATGCACTCCGTCGTGTATAATATTATGTAATAGCCACACTCTCACATTTTTGCTTGTGTCTTGTACTGATTTTTTTTAAAAAATTGTGGCAAATCAAATATACATGATGAATCATCAGAGAGTAAGCTTAGGAGAAAAGTGCAACTTGATTTGGACTAGATCTAAACCTTTTGGATTTGTATCATTCGTTTCATTGATGCAGTCTCCAGAATATTTACTAACGATGCGAATGATTGGAAGTGAAATAGATCCATCCAATAAACTCGCTTCTTCTCGTAAACATTAAAAATTAATTTTCAATGCTCCATATATTGCAAAGTTTATTTACTTACAAGGAATGGAAAATTAAATTATATAATAAAGAAAGTCACTATGTAAATAATATTGGATAATCTAACCGTCTCTCAATGCAGAACACAATGACTAATTTTTTATCCCTTCACCCTAGACCTTTATGCAAAGAATCAATCCTCTCTTACTTTGTGTCACCAATTTCTTGACTCATCACTAGGCACAAATATTGTATCCAACCCTATTCCTTTTGGTTTGTAAAATAATAAATGTACCTTAAATTAGGATTATGAGCAGTAGTTGAGAATATGTTTAACAATCAATTCAAAGTTATGATTTGTGGTTAAACACTATAAATATGAAGACATGTTGTACTTACAATAGATAGAGGGACATTAGTATTTGGTTAACTTGCTCACACCACCATAAGTCCTCAAAGTTACTCCATAGTTCAAAGATTTCACGGTTTTGACCAAAAATGATTATTTTCTACAAAAGAGTATATTGAGTTACATTGGTGTCCGAAAATCAAATCATACAACACTCGTACAAAAGGCTCTGATTCCTTCACGACTTGTACTCTTGATACAAGAGGTCTAAAGTTATTAGATTATGATACCAAGTCATTTGCTGACGATGGACAGGTGGATTCCAAATGACCATCCTTTATAGCATCAGTGTATAAAAGATGTGCCAAAGAAGGAACATTCCCCAGGCGAGTCCGATTCTCTTGCAATGCCCTCCACGATCGATTCTGAGTGATGATCATTGATTTGTGTAAAATACCATTAGCAACGTGAAGTGGTCTAGCATTCTCCTTGATCAATGTAAAGCTCCTAAAAAATGTTAAGTCTACGTGAATTAAAGAATGTGTGGTTATCACCGATTACAATGGTAAAATGTCAATGACACACAAATCCATACCTTTTTTTCATGGCTATGATGGCATTGTCAAGATTATTTTCATTTGTTATTTTATGAAATATTACCTCGTGGTTAATCTCAATATCTTAGGGAGACTGGAGTGATACTCTTGAAGGTGACTCCCAATCGATTGATCATCTAGATTCTCATGTAGATGGAATTTAAATCATGTTGCATACATATATACCCCCGTTCCACTCTAAATTATTTATTTACTTCTTTAAAGTCAAACATTATAAACTTTAAGCTATATATAAATAATAAATGTATCAGGTGAGATATTGTTAGATTTGTCTTAACATCTATTTTCTACATATCAATTTTTTATGTGACATTACACTGCTGTAAACTAAGCCTAATGTAATACTTTCCTTGTAAAACTTATTTAAAATGTTACAGTAGGTTATAAAGTGTTACTTGAACTTTTAAAAAGTGTTACATAAATATTGAAAAGTGTTACCTATATTTTAAAAAGTGCTACGTAAGGTCTAATGTAACATCGCCTAAGGTAATACTTGTAAACGTGTTACTTTAGGTATTATTGTAACACTTTGAAGCTATTGTAACACTTTTACAAGTATTACCTTAGGCGATGTTACATTAGATTTAATGTAACACTTTTTAAAATTTAAGTAATACTTTTTAAAGGTTTAAGTAACACTGTATAAGTTATTGTAACATTTTAAATAAGTGTTGCAACGAAAGTGTTACGATAGCGTCAGAGCGCTATGTGATAATCAATTAATTAAACCTTGTTAATCAAATAATCTTTGATTAAGGAAACGACTTTCTTCCTCACGACCACTTTCAAGCATAATCCAATGCACCATCGTATAGATATCATATAAAATAATGAAAAAATAAAATAGTTTACTCTTTCCGTTCATCTTTGTTTGACACACTTTTTGGCCAATCTTCCCAAGTCACGTTTAATCATAAATTTTACATAGTATAAAAGTGGTAATATTATCGTGTGTAATACTGTTAGATTCTTCGTAACATGTACCTTTTAAATATCAAAATTTTACATGTCATTAATATACATAACAAAAGTTATTAGTGATCAAACATATTTTGATAAAACTATCTGAAAAGTGTGTCAAACAAAATTGAACGGAGGGAGTAGTAATTTTACGTTTGTGACACGGTATCTCACTTTCTACTACTGCTCTATACCTAGGTAGTGTGGTACTGATTAACCATGTAAACACAAAATTAAGGTAGCCATTTACCCATCTAATTACACTTAATTAAATGGCTAATTGGATGAGTGGGCACCTAGTCACACTAGGGGGTGTAAAATCATAGTGCCAAATTCTGCTAATATCCTTGACAATGATTGCTTTTATGATGCCAGGACAATTATAAGAAAATGGAAATTAGTGAATAATGCATACTTAATGCTAAACAGTACCCATTAAAGCAAGAAAATCATGTAATCAAGCAAGAAAAAAGAAGAGCCAGACCACTTTCTTTTGGCCCCATCTCATTCTATGTCTCCTCTGGTAGCCCCATGATTTGATTATTTTCCCATCTTAATTTCTCCACTTCTTTCCTCCTTCATTACTAGCACCCCCCTTCTCCCAACATTTCAACACCACCACCAAAAAAAAACCAAAAAATTCTGACCATCTTTTGCGAAATCAAAACCAACCATGATGTCTAGCCATGAAAACCACCAAGTCATCAGAGAGATCGGAGAAGGATCATCGTCATCTTCATCTGCTCATCGCGATCAAAATCACGGTCACCATATCCTCCAGCAACAGCAGCCGACGGTTCAATTGAGCCGGTACGAGTCCCAAAAGCGTCGCGATTGGAACACTTTCGGGCAGTACCTGAGGAATCAGAGGCCTCCGGTTCAGCTTTCGCAGTGCAACTTCAACCACGTGTTGGATTTCCTGAGGTACCTTGATCAGTTCGGGAAGACTAAGGTTCATATGCAAGGATGTGTGTTTTTCGGGCAACCTGAACCGGCCGGCCCGTGCACCTGCCCTCTGAGGCAGGCCTGGGGGAGCCTGGATGCCCTAATCGGAAGACTCCGCGCTGCGTACGAGGAAAATGGCGGGTTACCAGATAAAAACCCGTTCGCTAGTGGTGCCATTCGGGTATATCTCCGAGAGATTAGGGATTCGCAAGCTAAGGCTCGTGGGATCCCGTATAAGAAGAAGAAGAAGAAGAAGAAGAACGCGGTTCCAGCTCCGATTCCAGCTCAAGCTGTCAAATCTGAAAATTCCAATTTTTAGATTTGATTTGCCGGTACAATGGTAATGCAAAGTATTATATATAAGTGTTTTATTAATTTCTTGCTTCATTAAGTAAGAACTTAGTAATATATATATTTATATATTATTATATTTGAATAACTAGGCATCATGATAATGCATGCTTTTGAAGTACTTGTGTAATTGAAGTTTATATATACATTGTTTTCTGTAATGATGGATGAATTCTACATTCATTGATTTGGTGATATTTTCTTATGGATCTATATATTTTCAGATGAAGATGTTAAATATTTGGTTTGTAAGCTTCTGGAAAACATGGTACTAATGCGTGAGTATCTGAAAACGCGGGATCATACATATTCATGTTGCTCAAATAGGCAACAAGAGTTTGTTGTTTCAGGAAACCCTAATTTGCATTGCCTGTTTGGCAGCCTTTTGACTGTCTGAAACAAGAATCTGATGATCAGTTTTTTTTTTCTTCCTTTTGCAATTTGCATACATAGCTCCTTTTTTTAAGTGACGGAGCTTGTGTTTTCGCCAATTTTTTTAAATATATATTTATGAGTTAAGAGATATTTTAAACATTTTTTCATAGCTTTGTCTCTTCCAAATATGATTCTGCACGATGAGTGCTTGCCAATATGAGAGGCCAGTATTTATAATTAGAGGAATCTAGCAACAAATAAAATTATTGTTGGCCACACTGTTTTTAATTTACTTGGGGTTTTTTTATTAAAAAATCGGGTGAAATTGGAGAAATCTGTGTGGTGTAAATATGAGATGCAGAGACAGCAGATCTTCATCCAATATTATCTGTCTTAACAGGAGTTATGTTTGTAATATTGTTTATATTATACTAAAAAATCCTTAATTTGAATTACTGAGAAAATGCATGCATGATTCAGATATATATATAGCAGTAAGTATGCATATGAGGGTCTTTTTCTTTGGTGTTCTCTACCTGGATCAGACTGTGTATTTATGTCACCTTTTCCTGAAATGACAAAAAAATTGGGTCAATTAATGATAATTCAGACAATGGAAGTCTCGTTTGATTTGCTCATCTATACGTTTTGTTGCTCCTCGCTAGTTAATGTAGCAATACTAAACATGATAGAAGATACATACATATATATATATACATACATATATATATATACATACATATATATATACATACATATATATATGACAAACGCCGATCACCTGATTGTTGTCCAACTTTACTCGAAACTCCTGTGATATGTCCTTTTCTTCACTAGTGTATAATTTATTATTATTCTTCTACAATTATGTTGTCATATATACTTGTTTTCGGTTTATTTACGTGGATTAAGTTATGAGATTAAGTTATGATATTAATTAAGTCGGTCTTGATATATGACCAATGATGTTTGTAGTACTATATTTGACAAGATTAGTAGCTTATTTAGAGAAGGGTAAATTATTTGGTACTCCGATAATACACAAGTTGAATAGTAACTGTTAAAGAAGTAAGTTTCTCTCGCAAACTTTATGCTCCTCCCCATTTCTAATGTTCTATTCTATAAAAAAATCTTTCTAAGTTCAAAATAGTTATCGTTTCTCACAAATAATCGGAGAGTTTCTAAGGTTAATATATATTAAGACGGAGAATTTATGAACATGTCATTCATTTGCATTTTTTGCTTTCTTCTAAATGTTGGTAGTGAAAATTTTAAGTTTTGAACTATCACTTAACATGAAAATGCTAATAATCGACCATGTTGTTGTACCCGAATTGGCTATTTGATAGTTTCTGTACTCCGTTGAAAGTGTTCATGAAACCAAGTTTTGGTGTCAAACAATTTTGCAGCCAAATCGCGGTTTTGGTGTCAAATTACGGTTTTGGTGTTAAAACTATAGTTAACACCAAAACCGTGATTTGTGCTTTTGATTGTCCAATCATAGTTTTGATGTTAAACTACGATTTTTCTGTCAACCCGTGATTTTCCCATCAAACTACTGTTTGAAAATACGGTTATATGATAAATCAAAGTTTTGATGTTAAACTACGATTTTGCTGTCAAACCGTGATTTTCCCATCAAACTACTGTTTGAAAATACGGTTATATGATAGTTTTTGGTTGCTATAAATGCCTAATTGAATTATGGAATATGAATAAAAGGTTTCATATACTTAGTCCAATTATTATTCTTATTATTAACCAGTAAATATAAACCACAGTTCTGTGTACAACTGAAAAGTTATTGCAGATTCGGCTAATTATGTTCTTAATAACTTTCAGAATTGAAGAGGCGAAGGGTTAAAATTGTGTCAATGGTCCCTTAACATTGAGTCATAAACTTGATTTGGCCCATAGTTTCAATCTGGTCTATTGATTAGTCCAATATTACTATAATTGAAATATTGTTAGAATTTGTCTCCAATACGTTAAACATCTGATTTGCGAGTAATAACTTATAAGGTAAATGGTCCAAAATTTTAACTCACCATTAGTGTGGTACCACAAATATTCATCTTCGAAATATAGTGGTTATAATTGGTTAAATTTGGAGCTTGGCTGATTTTTTTTACCAGTTTACATGCACAGAGCTGCTACAAAGGGTGTGTTTGACAGATCTGTACTTATAAGTAAATCTGGTTTATTTTGGAAGTTGGGCGAGACCAGCTTCTATTTTCCCCCAAAAATAGTTTCTGCTTTCAAAATAAACGGATTTTTTGCAATTTATCAAGCACTAAAAAGTATTTTGGTTATAAGCAAAGAATCTTATAAGCCCTCCAAAATAGAGTGAGAAACAAGATTGATGAAATCAAATATACATCGTTTAGAAATAAGAAAAAATGCATTCTTATTTTCCTCTAAATTATTCATCACATGCTATTTTTATAAAATAATTTTGTTAAAATTGTTATATTCCCTCCGTCCCAGCCAAATATGCACATTTTTTTGTCAATTTTCTCAAAACATGTTTGACCATAAGTTTCAACTGGTATATAGGCACCAATATTATCTTGTGAGATATTGTCGGATTCCTTGCATGATGTATTTTCTAAATATCAAATTATAACACACTGTTAATTTACGTAACTAAAGTTATCGTTGGTCAAATATGACTTGAGAAAGTTGACCAAAAAGTGTGCAGATTCTACTGGGACGGAGGAAGTACCTCTTTCTTCTTATAACAATAAATTTGTGATTATAGATGTAAAGAAATTTGTGGGTTTTTTTAATAAAAAAATTTGGCTGAAACTTGTGCCTTAGTTGATTTCTTAAAAAAGAGATTGAATTGAATAATAGAACAAATTAATTTATTGAGACGGCTAAAGTAAGTTACTTGTATATACTTTCTATGTTGAATTTGCACTCTTTTTTTTCACTATTATCTATCAAATCTTTATCACATATTTGAATAGCTATATGAACAACAATATGATATGATATTGTTCAATTCGTCGTAACAAGTAGTTTTTTAATATCAACTTTTTATTTATCGTTACTATACGTAGGTAAACATATTAATGGTCAAACATCTTTCTTGAACATCGTAATAACGATGAGGGTGCAAATTCATCCGGGAGATGGATTACTTTGGTTCCATATTTTTGTATTTTCTTATTCTAAAGTTACAGTAAAAATATTCGTTTTTAAATGGGCTCATCATGTCTCGTAGGAGACATAACTTTTTAATGATAGAAGACCAATGAAGGTATTCTTGATTCGAAATGGTGAGAAAGTTGACAAAATTTACTCACACATTTTACTGAAACAACTACTACTTGGCTGTCAAAATGTGGGAACTATATTTGATTATAAAAACGAGGCAGATTGAAGCCATGGCATAGTTGATAAATATCTATAAACTTGTTTATAGGTAAGAAGTATTCCAAGTTCACCAACTATAGTACTACATCCGGATTTCTAACATTAGCTCCCTTTCTTTTTTTTGTTTGGCTTTTTAACAATGATTCATTCCCCTTTTGGCAAAGTTTAGGTTATTTTCATCCACTCAATTTACTTTTTACTCTTTCAATACAATTTTCACCACTCATTTTACTTTTATTAAATAATGTGTTATTTTATTTGGTGACAATCTTAAGAAACCAGAGGGAGTACAATGAAAGCATAATAATACTGTAGATGATTTTTCCCCCAAATAATACAGCCTCCCAGATTTTCCAAAAATTAAGATAAAAATAAATAATGCCAGAGTTATTAGAGTTCGTCTCTTGAAATACGGTATTTCCATAAGTCATTATCAGAGAACAAGGTTTAAAGTGTAAATTAAAAAAAATTAAGATAAAAATTTCGGGTTGTATGAACCGGGTTATAAAATGTATAACTACTACATGTTGTATAATAAAACTTTAATATTTCAACAAAGACCTTTTACCTTTTATTATTATAATCCGTCTTTCCATAATTTTATGGAAAGACCGTCTTTCCCAAAACTTTGCCGAGCTATTAACACAAGGACAAGTACAGATCCATAAATTATAAAATGGAGATTCAAAATAAAATTGCAATTAAAATAAGTGTCCAGAAATGTAAAAGATAAATTTATTTTAAAAAAAAAAGAAAGTCACCTATTAGACTCATGATTAAAATTTTCGTTTTAATAATTTTTAGGGTCAACTATAATTATTTATGCATTCTGACATATTTATTTTATTTTTAAATTATAGAAATCACCCCATCAATTACATCAATTGTAAAATAATGCGTCTAATGATTAGTCATTTAAAACAAAACTTTGTAAAAAAATTGTTTTCAATGGATCAAGTAGATCCACCCTGCTATTAGTGACTTATAAAGAGGAGGCCTCTTGAGAGAATAGATTTAATGAATCATATTATTTGGCACATACCTCCACATATAATAAACTCCCATACAAAAAAAATTCTGGTCTATTGACAGATGAACTATTTTTAAAGGGAATGGTTCTATTAACACTCTTATTTGTACACATATTTTAACAATAAATCTCAATCTCAATCATCCATCTAACATCTATTCTTTAAATCTATTTTTAGTAAAATAATCTCAACCATAAGATTATGTTAGATGGATGATTGAAATTTGGTCTTTAATGATATGTAATTAGTTTGAAACTGCAGGAGTACTACATAACTTTTTATAAAATAAATATTTATTGAGGAAGTCTTTTCTTGGATAGGCCACTGAACTTTCTAATTTCTAATTTATAAATTATAATTTTATTATATATTGTATATTATAAGATAAACAAGTAATAATGTATATTTGAATGTGAAAATCTTATAATACATAATATATTTAAATATTAAATATTTTAAATTTAGTATGTAATATAACAAATGCAATATATATGTAAAAAAAATACAATGAACTATGTAATTGGGAAGGGTTCTATTAACACCCTTATTTGTACACTTATTTTAACACCAATCCTTATTAGTGAATCCTTTTGTTTTCCTATATTTGATTTTATAATTTATTTTTGAGAAAATATTTGTAACTATAACTTTAATTGTTTGGATATGGTGAATGAGCCAAGTTTATGCATTAAATTTAGAAAGAACAAATAGATGAGGGAATAGAAAAAACTTACTAAAAAATTAAGTCAATATAAGAAAATGATTTTTTTAAAAAAGAAATACTTTAATTTATTAAATTTCACAGTAAAATGAAGTATGTCAAATACAGTAAAATGGAGGGAATACTTTTTCAGCTAAATTTATTAAACTTTAATTTTATAAATATTATCACAAATAATTTTTTTGAATTCGTCATGTTATTTTAATTATCAATTTTTATATTTATCGATTATTGTATGTAATTAAAAGTATTAACAGTTAAATATTTATTTTACAAAGGAGTAATACAAAAAAACAAAGGATACTACCTCCGTTTCATTGGATGTGACACCATAAATTTAGGTGTTTAAATTTATATGAATGAAATGAGTGGATGAAATTGAATTTAGAAAAAAAATAGAATAAATGGATGAAATCGTATACTATAAATAGAAACTGTGTCAAATTCAATAAAGCAACCGATTTTTTGTGTGTCACATGGAATAAAACTGGTGAAATATAGTTTAATGGGAGACACATGAAGTGCAAACAGATCTGAGTTTGAAAAGAATTTAGGCTTATGTCGATGAACTTTATTAATTAGAGCCAATATTTAGAAATTGTGGTATCCCAGTCATATCTGGACAATTTTTGGAAAAACTTTCACAAGTCATGTTTGACCACAGGTAACTTTAATTACACATATTAACAATGTCTTAAATTTTGATATTTCAAAACTAAATCATATAACGAATTTAATGATATCTCACATAAAGATATTGATGCCTCTATATTAGTTAAAATTCATGATTAAATGTGACTTGAGAAAGTTAATTAAAAAGTGTGCAGATTTAGTTGGACCGAGATAATACAATATCTTAAACAGGAAAGGCTGCTTGTTTGCAATAATAGGAAATTTAGGTTGGTTGTTGCAGCAAATTAAATGGCTAATCAATCAGTCAAGTCCAGCCATGATGTGGGATACAATATAATAATGGACCTACGCTACATTTCGTACAACTTCACACTCATACTGTTTTTTTCCCCTTCTTTTCAAATTCTATATGCTTTTTTAAGGCTGTGTACATGCTCCCTCCGGTCTTTTTATATTGAGCTCGTTTGATCACAAATTTTTTATGACATGTTTAATCATCGATAACTTTTATTTTATACTCCATTTGTCCCATCAGTTTTAGCCTATTTTTGGTTAAATTTCTCAAACCATGTTTGACCACAAATTTCAATTACTATATGAACTCTAATATCATCATGTGAGATATTGTTAGACTCTTATGTTTACGTAATTTCAGAATATCAAATTTTAATGTACCA
>JAULKM010136583.1:0-18776 GCA_032355605.1 Rubia tinctorum
TTAACAAGATAGAATAATAGCAAGTGTGATTTGTCGTATTTGTAAAATTTGAATTATTTTATACCCAATTCATTATTTAAGCAGAATTTGTTTGAATATGTAGAATAAAGTTTTTAGAAAAAAATTCAGTGTAATTCAGTGCCCGAAAAAAAATTACCAATATAATCTAGCATCCGAAAAAAATTTGTCTGTATAAATCAACCCCTCCCCCTAAAATATTGTCCTGTTCCGCCACTGCTTAAAAGAGAATTAAATTGAAAATAATATAAACTTAGTACAAATATAATTAACACTGATAAAATGAATATCACAAACAAATTATATCAGTCTAGTCTATAAATAAACTGACCTAAAATCATTTAAATACATTGAACCAATATTCTTTGAAGGAAAAAAAAACAAATGAATTGAAATAACAAATATCTATTTCGGTACAATCTAGGCAAGGAAAGTCAAAGAAAGTGGTGAGCGAAGTTTATGGAGTTGATGAAATATTAAAGTGTGTTGATAATCAAATTGATTGAAGACTTGACCAAGGTCCAAGTCAAAGCTCTAGCTAATTATCTTTCCCGGTTGTTAGTTACAGTATTAAAAGTGTTACTGTCAAAGAAAGCCAGAGATTAGAAGGGAAAAAAGTCTTGTTAATAATTACAATTAAGCCGGAGGTCCAGGCAATTAAAATATTAATAATCACAGTTTAGCCGGAGAACCAGGTAGTTACTAATAACTGAGATTTATTATTTAAAACATTAACTTAAGTCAGAAAACCAACCAATTAGCCTATTCTTCCAAAGAAAAATGGGACGTTCTACTATCACATTTGTGGTTTTATACTCTTTTAAAGTGCATTAATGCCCTGAATAAAAAAAAGTGCACTAATGCCCAATTTTTTGAAAATGTACATATACTTTCCCCGTGTTTTTTGAAAGTGCACATATATCCTCCCATATTTTTCAAAAGTGCACATATACTCTATAGCCGGATATCGGCTTTGAAAATTGAGGGGTATATCTGCACTAAACAAAGAATCAGGGGCACTTCACTCTTTGTTTTTTTTATTTTAAAAAAGTCAAAAATGGAAATAAATTGAAATTTAACCCTTTTATATTAACGAGGAGGTCTCCTGACAGGTGGCTTATCCAAGTTATGAACAGTTCACTGTATTTTTTTCACATATACACTATAAAAATGTGTTTGTTATATTGTATATACGTATATATTCATATTCAAATGAACATTATTGCTTGTTTTAACTTATAAAATATTTTTTAAATTAAAACATTTAATGTGAAAATTTTGGCCATCTCCATAAATTTAAGGATATGCCACCTATCTTGAGACTTTCTCTATATTAATAATAATTAGCTAGATTGGTCAAAAGTCTACATTTAAATGACCTTTTACAATATGATATGGAATAATCTCATTTTAAAAAAAAACAGCAAAGATTAAATTCTAACACTAGCAACCTCTATGTACCAAATGAAGTATAAAAAAATTACAGCGGTCCTTTACTTTGGAACCGTACACTTGCGATCAACACTAACACAATCGAAAAAAATAGAAATTAACAGATCCTTCACTGAAATTCCGATCCATCTCTATTGAATTAAAATAATGATGTGAAAGCAGAAATGTAATACGATCCGTTTTTACAGCCAAAATACATTTCTGTGGGCGTAAATGAGTCATCCAATCATGTGCATCCAAGGCTTGCCCAGATCTACCTTCTGTTTCCTCTGCTACTGAAACGTCTGAGAAATCAGCAACTGCCGGTAAGTCTTCCGCGAAATCAACGACTGGTGCTGCGACGTCCGAGGACTATTTTGTTTGTACGAGGACAGATCAACATACTCAAACTCTGTTGTTCTCGACTCTCTCTCTCTCTCTCCTGCTTCCACGTATATTTTCAATGGCCTCACGACTTTTGCTCATGTGTGGAAAGCTCGTTCTGCCAAGTATTAGAATACTATATATACTCATTTTAAGAATCACATTGAAACTTCGTGATCTGGGGGGAGACTGTTTCTAATTATGAGACCATCGTTGTGTTTTGTCGAGACACGAATGTTTCCTTCTCTGAGTTCACGTCTCCTCAAATGACTGTTGCGTTGATCCTTCCCTTGAGTTATTCAACGTGGTTATCAAATGACTGTTGGCTGCCATGTTGTAATGCTAATTGAACAGGATTTTGAATTGGTTTATTTTGTTGGGAAAACTGTATTCTAAGTTTTTGCCCTGTTTGCAAGTAATGAATAACTGCTTTTGAAGAACAAAACTCAGTATTGTAATTGTTCCACCATTTAACTTTGAACTGCCTAACTAGGACACATGGTCTATTTGAATGTATTGGTGAAACCTGAAAGCTCCATGCAAAAATCCATGGAACTCTGAAACTGGAATGGAAAAGGAGTGGTTTCCTAAAATCTTCAGTTGGGCTAATTTTGTGGAATGTATCATGCCCTTCTGCAACTGCTGAAGATTAAGTCAATCGGGTTCTGATTTCTTTGTCATTGTATCCCCCATTGCAAGCAGAGGTAGATGCTTACTCTTGAACGAGTAAATCAGCTTTCGGGAATAGTTGCTCACAACTTGTTATACCCTCGGATTCTGCTGGTCTAGCTTATTCGATTCTGAATTCATAAACAGCGGCCTAAAAAATCAAAGGAGTCATGACCTCCTATTAATAACTTGTTTGACAACTTGTTTGACACGTGTTCACTATGTAATGCTGTGCACCCGTCATAATTTATCCTCCCTCCGTCCCACAATGATTTTCCTAATTTGACTTTTAGAGTCAACTGCATCAATTTTTAATTATTAATATATATTTTTGTGAATGTAAAAAATTCTGAAAAAATATTGGTTAAAAAATATATGCTATGATGAAGCTAAAACCATATCACATGTTAATAATCTTAAATATATATTAAGAGAATTTAATGGTTGAAGCTGGTTCAGTTTGACCCTAAAAGTCAAATTAGGAAGATCATTGTGGGACAGAGGGAGTATATAATATGGTTATTGAAAAACTATTTACCACTATTCTCCACATTCCTCAAAGATTTTGGGTCACCGCGTTCTCCTATTATCCTTTTTCGGACAATAAACACCCAACAACGAAGAACCACTATCGACATTTAACAACCACTAATGAAGTCGTTCACCAAGAACACCGATGACGACATATCACCGTTGTTAACCACCACTACTAGTCACCAAGATGACCACCACTACCGAGTACTGATGATGACCATTACCACCGATAATGACAACCACCATCTGATCACCACCACGTCTACTAATCATCAACAATATCGACCACCAATACATGTGAGTATCAACAAAGACCGCCACAACCACCAAACATCAACGGCTGCAACCATCATCACAAGCATTAGTGACAACAACGATCATCGGATGTCACCGACGGTGACCATCACCACCACCATAAACTAATGATGTCCTCCACGAGTACCAACGACCACCACCGAGCTACGATGGCATAGACCACAACTACTATCGACAATGAAAACTATACCGTTGACGACCACCCTGGTGGCAATGTCCATCGTCATTGTCATTCTTCCTCAACTAAACCATGCAAGTACAAAGAGAATGAAATGGAACTTGATTCTCTTTCATGATTTGAACCAGGCGATAAGGGCAGTTACATACTTTTTCCCCCACATCATTCTATTCGTTGATATTTTCTCTTTTATTAGTGTGAACCAAACAATCCATAAATTGGTTGTGATGTGTTTTAAATAATTTGCAAGTCATTTTTACAAGTTACGGAGTTTGGGTGTTTCATAACGTCTTTAAAAATGAACTCGAAGAAAAGTTAAATTTGAAAGAAAGGGAAAAGGTTGATATATCCCTCATTTAAAAATAAGTCAACTTTCACTTATAAATATAAGTTCACCAAACTTTTTGTATTCTACTGAAAATTCAATATGAAATTATGACCAAGGATTACATATCATGCTTCTCTTCCCTTCTCAAGTATGTCACAACGAACTACAACTCCACCCCTTGATCATCCCCCTTACGCTGATTCGAAAGATATGTCCTTAGATAACATTATGTAGTACACTGTTTTTATATCCATGCTATAGGTGGAATGAATTGCAGATTTGTAGGTCTTTGATCACTACTTTTTGCAGATTCTCAAACCGTTGACACCAAATCTTACAAATCTGCAGATTCTGCAGGTTGGGGCTAGCAGAGTCGGTTGGACAAAAATGACACTAGATTGGAGAGATAATGACTTTAGATCGGGGAAAATTATATGGTATCCTTTATAGTAACATGAGTATTGTATCCCAAAAATGTTGTCTATTTTAAATTATAAGAGCATCTCCAAAGTTAAGGGGTCATGAGTAAGAGTAGGAGATATTTGTCAATATTTTATAAGGCATCAATATGACGTGATATGAAACGCTTGATTGTAAAGTTTTTTGAAATTTGTACTTCAATGTAAGAGCGTCAGTTAACATCATTTTAATATGAAAGAAATTATTTTCTATCAAGATTATTCAATAATAATTTTATATATAATATATTTGATTTCATTTATTATAAATAAAATTCAGATTTAATAATTAGAAACTCTAGTTTCACTAACAATTTAACTATCAATTTTTATAAATAAATAATACTAAAATATTAAATATATGTTGAACTACAATTAAGAAATAATAATTCACACTAATAAAATTTAATGTAAATTAAATTTTACTTTTATGTTTCTATAATATTATTGATTTTTAGATTATAATTTTAAAATATAGATTTCAAGATTTTAAATCAATATAATATAATTAAATGAATTAAATTTGTTTATATTGTGAATCTAAATAATACATTCAAATTGGGATCCAAATATTACATTTAAATTTGAAATCATAAAATAATTAAAAGTTAAAAATCTAAATTTGGTAATTTGACAAACTGACGACTTCAATATGAGATACAAAAGGTTTGATTATCTCCAATGCTAAGAGCATTACCCACAAAAATAGGAGTCACTTGGTGGATTAATACAGGGTTTCTCTGTGATAGAGATAGAATAGTACCGATGACATGGATTCTTAAAGTTTTGATCTCCAATGCAAGCATCATAAATTAAACTTCAATGTGACGGTGTAATAAGTTTGGTTTAGTGGTAAGCCACACTCTCAATAACTGAGAGGTCATAGGTTCAAAACACACCCCCGTTAAGAATTGTGAAGATTAGAGCAATTTCTTGATGGGGTTTACCCAGTGTCATGGGACCGTGTCGGTGGTCCCCGCTGTGGTTTCCCAACCTGCAGGTGATCGATGACGGTGAGATCGTGGTGGTTCCAGTTTTGGTGGCAGCGGTTTGTTGGTGGTGCAGCGCTTGAGTGTTCTTAGGAGGGCGTTCCTAGCTATCAAATGGATGAAGTTTCATGCTCCAATGAGTTTCAACAGATTCAATGGTGGCGTCTCCTAGTTAGGTCCTAAATTAGGATGTTAATATGTAAGTTGGTTGCTTGTATGTAACATTTCAAAAAAACTTCAATGTGACGTGTCAAAAAAATTTAATTTATCATTATAATATTGTAGCATTTTTGCATCCTCTTTATATTAAACTTAAATTAATGAGGGAATATGAGATTTTTATATTAAATTTTGTAACTATATAAATAATTAATTTAAAAATAATACATGTAAATTTGCACAATGATTTAACTTTAAAAATATATACTTAAAAAAATATCTTCAATTCTTTATATTTTATAATTGTGAGAGTGTTTAAAATTTCATATTCTTTTATTAATAAAATAAAATATAGTATAGTATAACATAATAAAATATGTGAAATAATACAATGTATAGTTGAATTAATTTACTATAGGAATATTTACCCAACAAAACTAAGACTATATGAATTTAGAATTGTTAAATATTTATAAATACAATAAAATTGGTTTATTATTTGTAAATATGATGATTGGGCATACTGGCAGCCTCAATACGAGTCTCTGTTAACAGAAGATCAATTTGAAAGGGTCAGTTGGAATTTTTCCATGTCAGACTAAAGCTCGTTAATGACTCTTGTATTGGAAATGATTTTTTTGAAATTGGTCTATTATGATGATGTGACCAGTGATTTTTACCACATAGATTTTTACCTGCATTAGAGATGAGCATTTCCAATGCAATCATCACTTGGGTGAAATTCTCTAGCCACCTCATACTAAATGACTCTTAACCTTCAAAGTGATCTCCAACGAAGAGGTCAAATGTGGGAGTGAACATGACGTGCACAAAAATCAAAGTGATCCCTTCTAATTGAACTTCTTTTTTCAGAATGTCATACTGAGACCGTCAAGTATGCCTAGTCAACGGGAACGGGAACGGGAATGGGTCAACAAAGTTACCAAAATCATATACATTAACTATTCTAAATTCATACAATTTTAATTTTGTTAAGTCAATATTCATAATAAAACTATACTAAATATTAAGCTATTTCAGATTTTAATTCAGTTATATTTTATTATAGAGTCCATCTCTTGAAAGACGGTATTTCCATAAGTTATGGAAAAACCAAGGTTTAAGCTGCAAATTAAAAGAAACAGTGGGGGTTTGCCAGATTTCTCCTCGCCGTTTGCTGCCACATTCGGAGATGTTCCCGTTGCCATTTTACCGTGTCTCAGACGATGATTTGCTAAGACAGAGAAACAGTGGGGGTTGAGTCGCAGTGCATGACAGAGCAGCGGTGGGGGGCTACGATTTCCAGCGATTGTGCGGGGCGGAGTTACGGTGGGCGGCAAGGGTTTGCAGTCGCGG
Source organism: Rubia tinctorum (assembly GCA_032355605.1). Taxonomy (NCBI): domain Eukaryota; kingdom Viridiplantae; phylum Streptophyta; class Magnoliopsida; order Gentianales; family Rubiaceae; genus Rubia; species Rubia tinctorum. Next base: position 6,820 of record JAULKM010136583.1, read on the forward strand.
TAAGGGTTGAGGTACGACTGCGAGGCTAGGATTTTACAACGGCGGCGCGATGGGGGTTGAGTCGATGTGCACGGTGGATCCACGAGGGGGGTTAGGTTTGTAGTAAGGATTCCGATGCTATTTATATGTTGACCTTCTGTTTACTAATGATGATGCTAATGTGTGTGAATGTTTCTTGATGGATTGTATCCTTTGAGTTCATTTCATTGTTGATAATAAAATGCATGTCATAGGGTTTTTTTAAATGCTATATATGTTGACTAGGTAGTGTGTGTGATTGATGAATTTATCATTTGGGTGTGATTGATATATGACCCGCCCCTTTCCGGTTCGTCGTTAAACACACTAGAGAAGATTGTCTATGTTTTAAGGGTCAAAGACAAAATTTATCTGTTGCTCCCATTCCTGCTACTATGCTACCAAGAATGGTAGATAGGGGCAAGTACCGGGGTCGTCCACAAAGATGTTAGGAATCTAGAAACTAGCTACGCACAACCGTGGCCGGGTCATCAATCCGACCACGTGTTAGAAATAACGAGTGTTGGAAAAATAACCATTGGGGGGTGTTTCAACTATTAACTACAAGCATGCAATAGACAATGATAAAAACTATATAACTAGCAATTGGGGGTATTTGCGTAACATGATCGATAAATGGCTCTTATCCTCGATTCATTCACATATAAGAATATAAACCTTTCTTATGCCTATGTCACATAGTGTGGAGATAGCCAGATATTTCCCTTGTCTGTCACACAAGGTACTACCACCAATACATGCTTATCTCACCATCACCGTAATTAGGGATTTGCTCTAATCCAGTGACTCCACAGACCATCCCCGTCATCTTACTCTCAATGCTAATGAGCCCCCACTTAGAGGAAAAATCCCGCTTAAAAGGACAATGCCTCGCGTAGGTCGGACCTGTTAGATATAAAAGTAAGGGCATTATATCTCGGACACTCCACTGTGGATCTCAATCCCTAGGCCTAGAGGGGTAAGGGGAATTGATATCTTGTGATGACTCTAAGGTTGGAACGACCTTGTGATTTCTTCAAGTCAGCACAACCCTAGTTGCTACAAATAATTATGCTCAATTTATCGGGGTAACCCAAGGGTTCCCCCCTCGTTGGGATTTTCCGAATCGACTACCCAACATGCGATTCCTTTGCCATGACTATCCAATTAGAATTATGGTTTAACACATGCAACGATATTTCATCAAGGTAACATGAATACACTCATCTCACCAGTGTTCTTGAACCTACTCACAATTCTAACACTCCCAAGATAGCAATGATATCTAACGTGGTATTATACTACCATACATGTATGGATGCATCACAATAATGGCATAGCATAAATCTCCAAAGAAGGAAAAAACACAAATTAAGCAAAAGTATTCATAGGAATTAAGATAGGAGAATCTAAATCTCAAAAAGCCATAAATCAATTCATGAATATAAATGCTACCCCAAGCTTAATAAACTACTACCTAGACATTAAATCCAAATATTTCATTAGATTTAATACCATTTGGGTAAAAAAGAAAATAAAAGATAAAAAGAAAGAAATCTAGAGGGAAGTAAGAGTGTTTTCTCTCTCTAGGCTATTCTTGAAATGAAAATATGAACATAAGCTTAAACCCTAGTTGACAAAGGTCCATATATATATAATAGTAGTGAATTGAGCCAAAAAATAGGCCCAAAATGGCCAAAAATCCTAGCATCCGCAATTGGCACGGGGGTGCCTCGTGCCACAGTCTGTGCCAGCCAAGGTGGCTCGTGTCGGCGTGGCATGCCGGTCCTGGCATGGGCCACGTTGGCGTGGCCTGCTGGCTTTGGCACTAGTCATTCCCCTCATGCTGATGCATCCCATGTTGGTTAGCGTGGGCCGTCGGCTGGTTCTCCGCTTTGATTCTTTTGATCCGCGTTCCACTTCATTCAGCGTGGCCTGTTGGCTGGATTCTCATTTTTGCTTAGTACCTCGGTGCACCCCGCATCATTCTTCACACCCCATGGGTTGTTCTAGGAATTTGTGACTTGAAACATCACGAGCAGTGTAAAACGGAACACCCTGCACCCATACTTAGCCTATTTTAGAGTGAAAAAGTGACTTGGAGTGCACGACCTGCCAAAACGGTGGACCCCTCCTGCTAGAATTTGACACGGCTCATGCCGAATGGTATGGGTCATTCCAAGGCTTCCTGACACGGGCCATGCTAGCTTTGGCCTCGTGTCAAGCTTGTGCGGTCCGTGCCGACCATTGCTGGTTCGGTTGCCAAACTTCTTTACTCCGCTAAGGATGAATCGTTGGTCCAATTTGAGAGTTCTTATAGTTGATTTTATAGCGCTCAAGAATGCAAATACAATGGTTATATCCTCAAGTTATAATTCTTCTCGTATCTTTCCCAAACATTGTGCAACTCCAAGACAACAATCTCTCCACTTTGGACTTGGCCTTTGTGAACTCTGAATCTGCCTTTATTGGTCCCAATTTCATCTACTAACACGAATTTAGGTTTGTGGCCTTCAAATCTACTACCACCCTTGAGGGATGCCTTCAAATCTACTACCATGACTTAAGGTTCGTGGCCTTCTACAAAAAGTAATAAAAAAGTACTCATGAACCACCTTATGATGAGATCAAAAGGAAGATCTAGGCGCTTGTGACTACTAAGTATCAATTAGTTCTAATTAAGTCTACAAAACCTGGAATTTAGACAAAATAAATAAATAATGGTCGTCTAAACCCTTTGTCGTGCAAACTTAACTAAAACTAGCAATCAACCAAACAAAACATGATAATAAATGTGTTAAATGCACTTGCTAACTCATGCTATATGGTGCACATCAATATATCTATTGGTGCATATCTCTATGATTTAGAGATCCTGTGTTGATGAAAGCTTGTTCTTCAACTGTATGTCATGGGCTGAGTTTGCAACATTTTTTTTATTTTGGTTTAATTGTGAATTTATAGTTGGAGACCTTAACCATCTGATTTGCAGTCGCGCTGGGTGCTGAGGTACGGCGACACGACTAGGGTTCCTAGGCGGAAACACGGTGGGGGTTGAGTGTTCACGGCGGAGCCACAGTGGGGGACTAGAGTTTTCAGTCGTGGTGGGTGCTGAGTCACCACCGGCGGTGGTGATGGAGCTTGGGTGGTAGTGACTGATGGTGGGAGAGGGTGGTGGCGGGTGGGGTGGCTGGCGGAGGGATATGGTGGTTGGTGGGTGGTGGTGGCTAGCGGCAGGAGAGGGTGGGGTGGGTTGTGAAAAGAAACAAAAACAGGGTATAATGGGTACTAAATTATCATCTTTGGTCTAAGGGGTATTTTGGTCATTTACACTTTTGGTCAATGCCGAAATTAGGAAGTTTGGCTATATTGATACAATTTAACCAAAAGTTAAGGTTAGATTTTCATAATTGGTAATAAGTTAGGGTTAGATTGATACTTTTTCAGATTGCAGGGTTATATTGGCACTTTCAATCAAATGTCAGGGTTATAAATGAATTTATCCCTTAAAATAAATAAATATAAAATTTACGGGTTTCATTAATCGGGTCATGTACTTATGGACATTGCATGTTTCTTATAAATTTTTAATATTGCAACTAAAATTTATTTACCTTTCTATAATTCTAATTCAACCCCGTCTTTCCTTATACTTATGGAAAGACAATCTTTACCAAAACTTTGCATGTATTATATTTTATATTAAATAAAGAAATAATATATTGAAATTTAAATTTAAATCCTCATACAACTCTAAAATCAATAATTAAAGATAATATTCATTAATTTTTATAAAAAGGAAAAATGTAAATTATTGTGCAAAATTTAGTCAGGAGTAAACGGTGTATATATACATGCAATATTCTTAATATGGCTAATTAAATCACAAAGTTGTGTTTTAATTCGTCTAACTGTTAGATGGGACAATTTTATAATTTAAATATAATTAATTGGGTGATTTGATGTTTATTTTCATTTATTGAAACAAGATTCCGTAATTTTAAACATCTTTCAAACATATCTTAAAGTATAGATAATTATAATCTAAAATTTAAAATAGTAGAAATTAGATTTTACATGATTGGTCTAAAGATCGTGAGGTGATTAAACAAGAAACATTCTCTAATTAAATAGCCATGCATAGTAAAATAAAATTTGGTGATTTATTGTTTGAATATGAATTTAATATATAGTGAATGGAAATAAATGTAACACTTAATAGTTAATAATAAAAAATTATTATTACACGTCACTATGAACCTTGTTTTTCGACACTTGCATTGGAGATAAAACTTCACTGATATCCATCATGAATACTCTTATATCCACATCACAATGACGCCATATAATTAGCCAAATATTTCCTACTTGTGTGGATGATGCTCTAAGCATTGGAGGTATTCTAGCTCTCGCTTCACGTATCATCCACGTCAAATTGACCCCCCCCCCCCCCCCTACACTGACTCTAGTATTGGAGGTAGATTTTAAAATTTTAGAGTATCAATTCTACGTGTCTTTTGATGTTTTTCAAAGAGAGACTTGCATTGGAGATACTCCAAGGATGTGCATTCTCTTTATGTGGGATAGTGCACTGTTATAATTTAATTGTGATTACTCTATAAATATTGAATGCACAAACAATAATATTAGAATGCACATTCTACCTACTTATTAAGAACCATCATGGTACACTAAAAATACAATATAAGAATTATTGGATCAGATCGAAATTCAAGTCACAATTACTGGAACTGAATATCCGCTCAATCCAAATCGCAACCAGGTTTAGCGGTATTTAGATTTTAGATTTTAGATTTTAGATTTTAGATTCCAACTTCAACCCCAACTTCAGTTATAATTCCAATTATATTATTTAGAGTAAAGTGTCAAAATAACCATGACTTTAAACTTAAAGTATCAATATAACCCTGTAAAATGAGAAAGTGTTAAAATAACTCTAACTTTATGATTTATGTGCTATTATAACCCCGAGAGCCGTTGACTCCAATTATCAACGCAGGAATTGACCGGACTTTAATGAAATGACTATTTTACCCATGCTTTAAAAAGTATTAATATACCCCTTTCTTATTAAGTTGTCCTTCCTTTCTTCTTCCTTGGGTCTTTCTTATTTCCTCTACCGCCGGTCTTTTTTCTTCTTCCCTAGTCCTTTCTTCTTTCCTTCATCGGTGGTCCTTCCTTTCTTCTTCCCTTCGATGGCTATCCTTTCTTCTTCCCTCTACCATATTTTTTTCTTCCCTCTACCATATTTTATTTCCCATTCTCTCGTACACTCCTCATACCAGGAAGAATTGATCCTCGACATCATCAGTTATTTTAAATTGTAGGGAGTTTTTAATTGATTGGATGGAGTTTTGATGAAACTGAGGGATTATATAGGTATACTCAAAACTGTAAGAATGGATTTTTGCCTTGGGTTCTCTCGCCGTGTAGCAGCGGGATAGAAAGCCGTAGGGGTTGGCGTGACCTTCGAACCCACCTTGGCGGCAGTGTGACATGAGTCTAGCGGTGAATCTAGGCGGTGAAATCTGGGCGGTGGAGATGCAAAACCCTAGACAATGAATCTGAGTAGCGGAACGGCGGCAAATCTGGGGGGGGCGGGGTGGGGGGGGGGTGGGGTGGGCAGAGGTACTGATTATAGTGGTAGGGATAGCCGGAGAGGGCGGTCGGTGGTGGTGGTTGTGGAGGGAGGGAGGCTGGTGGGTAGTGGTGGCAGAGAGGGTGGTGGTGGCTGGCGGCAATAGGAGGGGTAAAAATGGGAAAGAAATACAAGTTGAAATGATCGAGGGCATATTTGTCGTTTTGAGTCTAAACAACAGTCTGATTGGTGAGTCAAAGCCGGAATGTGGTCTGAATGTTATATCGGCACAAATCATTATAAAGTTAGGGTTAGTTAGCACTTTCTGATTTTACATGATTATATTGACATTTTCAGTATAAGGTAGAGTTTGAAAAACATTTGACCCTATTATTAATCAAACAAATTTATTCACAACAAATCTAAATTTAAATTCTTAATCCCGAATTCATAAAATTATTAATGTCAATTCTATGTAACGAACACAAATTTCACATCAGATTGAGGCTCTTCTCGATATTAACCTTTTGAAGCCACTTATCCTAAATTTATACCAGATTTTTATTTATCAGAGCTATTAGCTCAAAGATAGAGCACAGTCATGATAATTGTTGTGTCTGGTCACCAAATGGCCTCAAATCTCCCCCTATTGTTTCCCAATTCACCGTATCCCGAGCAGGGATGTTAAAAAAATAGAAAATTGATAACCGGTCAAAATTAAATTAATATTTAATTTATTTTGCCGTTTAATTGGTTAATGTTGGTTATAGTTATTTGGTTATGCTGGTTAATCAATTTCTTTATCTATTTTATTATTTTGTAAACGGTCTAATCGAATAACTAGTAGGAGATTTTATAGCACATTAATTAATTTCAACCCTAAAAATTAGTTCATTAAACTTTTGGCCTTGATCACAAACCCAATAAGAAAACTTTAAATTCCTAACTCAAATTAACTTATTCTTTAAACTCTATGTTATTAGCCCATATATCTTTAAATTATAATTATACCCAAAGCAAATAATTATGCAAACAAAAGTCGATGTAGTTTATAATTGTACCCAACACTAATAAACATCGACTTAATATAATTTTAATATTAATTTCAAAAATTATTCAATTCCTATGCAACACTTTTTTTAAGGTAAGACCACCCTAGTGTGGGGGTTATTGTTAGGTCCCCGACCTTTAAAAATCAAGATTACATAAGTGTTTGAAATCCCTTGTGACTGAGGCAATATAATTGTCTCCAAGAGATGATTGTTAACTCAAGGATGGTTAAACTAAACTTGAATTTGCACATTTACAAAAGCTGAAATTATAATTTAGAAGATGCATTTTCAAAACTCGCAATCTCCACCTCTTGTGTTAATTGATTTCTTTGCCCGGACATCTTCTAAAATCATTTTCAAGGAAATGTTGTTCAAAGCAGAATGCTGCCCAAACTGGAGTGTTGCACTTTTGACTTCACTTGATCATAGTAGATTCTCCACTGGAATGTTGGTCGGACAATTGGGAGAAATTGCATGAAGGTTGTTGAGCTTCATTCAATGGTGACCTGCAAAAGAAATAAATCAGCAACATCTATTTTAATGCAATCTAATTGCTTTGGATTTGTTCGTGAGATCCCCCCCAAAGAATTTACTTATTTTCTAAGTTCAGATCTTGATTACATTCTTGGGAGGCTTAGTGACAACGAGAATGTGTTGTGGGATGGAGAAAAGACACGTCTTTATTAGAATCATATAGCCTCCTGCACTGAGCCGCCTATTTTTCCAATTGAGAAGCTTAGAATCATAGGTTTCAATTAGTGGTTGAAAATATGAAGCTTTGGTGTTTCTTGATAGATCGGGCATCCCATGTAGTTAAATGGGAATGAGCCCTGATCCATTTTAAGAAAGGTTTTTACAGATCTGATCTGAGACCGGGTGGCATGTTTGCCTATAAAATTTTTCTTTTTATAGTTAAAAAGCTGGTCAGATGCAACCTCAAACTTGTCAAGAAAAGCCTTTATCTGGATAAGGTTGGTTTGGGTTTTTTAAGGAAAACAATCGTGTCGTCGGCATAACAAAGATGCGAGATTGGAATCGATTGTCTTAGAAGTTGGAAATATTCAAGCGTACCATTTTGGAAAACAAAGGATAAGCGTCTTGAGAAAGATTCGGTGAATATGTTGAAGAGAAAAGAGGAAAGCAGGCCCCCCTGCTTGATACCCCATGAGGGCTGGAAATATCCTGTCAGTTTCCTATTGATTAGAATGGAAAACCAAGATTGAGACTTATTATTCATAATATTTTTAGCAAAACTTCCAAGAAAACCAATATTTAGAAGGATTGTGTTAAGGAAAAGCCAACTAACCCTATCAAAAACTTTTGTTGGATCTAGTTTTATTATACAGTTAGGGTTATAGTGTTTTATATTTAAATATATCATCATTTCATTAAGGTAAATAACGCCATCAACTATTTCCCTATTTTTCATGAACGCGGACGGTTGTGAAGAGATAATTAGTGGCATTAGTGGTTGAACCCTTTCCATAAGCAGTTTTGAAAAGATTTTTATTAACAAAGTTGGGGAGGCTTATGGACCTAAAGTCACTAAAAGTGGTTGCTGTTTGTCTTTTTTGGAATTAACGTAATCCAAGTACTAGAAATACCATTGGGTATTCTAGCACCGTAAAGAAAATCGTTTGTGGCCAAAAAAAATCATTTACCACAATTTCCCTAAGGCGCTACTCAAACTTAGACTAAAAACAACATCCTTAACCTCTTCTATTGAAGCAATCTTGATAAGATCTACATGTTGTTCTTCAGTAATGATCGAAGGGAATTGGCTCAAAAAGGGTTGAAAATAATTCCTTGATTCAGGGTTATTTTCACTCTTCAACAACGAAAATTTTTAAAACTCCTTCAGATTCAATCTGGGATTGATCTTCAATCAAACTACCTGATTCATACTTTATTTTATTTATATAAAGCCTGGATTTTTTCTCTTTGCATGAATTATGAAAAAAAAATGTATTACCATCTCCTCCAACCAACCATTTAGCTCTACTCTTCTGTTTCCAGAAGGTCTCATCTTCTTTAAGAGTTCTAAGGAGCTGAGCTTTTAGTCTATTAAGTTCAATTAAGTCTGATTCGGAATTGGAGTTCTGAAAAACCAATTCTTGAGTTCTAAACTTTTCCTCGGATTGGGCAACATTGTTTTGGATATTACCAAACACCTCCTTATTCCACTGTTTAATCACTGGTTCGAGTCTTTTTTATTTTAGAAAAAGGCTTAGCATTGGAGATTCCTGTAACGGAAGGCTCCAAATATTTGCTATTAGAGTTTTGAAATCATATCTTCCTAACCAAACATTTAGGAATCTTAAGGGTTTTGGAGAGGATGGTTGGTTACTTCCTATTTGCAACAATAGGAGAATGATCAAAGGTGAGCTTATTGAGAATTCGGATTGAGCTGGAAGGATAGGCTTCCTTCCAAGCTAGAGAAGAGATACCCATGTCCAGTCTTTTAGATGTGGGGTTGCATAATCTGTTGTTTGTCCAAGTCAAAAGATTCCCCATAGTGTTAACTTCCTCTAGAGAATTAGTATTTGGGTGTACTAGGACCTTCATACTCAGAAATGGAGGCAATTGCATTAAAATCTCCAATCATAAGTCTACTTCTACTAGGTAAAGAATTCAGGTCTGACCATAATCGTCTTCTACCTATTCTGTTAGTGAGGCTGTAAATAAAGTAGACTTCCATATGAGAGTTATTATTAATCCACAGTAAGTCTACATCTAAAAATTGACTTCCTTGGTTAATATACTGTATCTGAACGGCCCCATTCCATATTAGCCATATTTTCCCAGAATTAGAGTAAGTACTATTTTGAAAATTCAATTTTCTCATGTAATCTTCACACTTAGAGTATAGATGCATCAGTTCTATAAGATAAGGGAGCTCTATCTAATGCAATATGATCAGTTTTTCAAGTCTAATGAGAGATGTTTCCATTCCTCTTAGGTTCCAAACCAAAATATGAAAATTTGATTTCTATTCATATTTTCTGTTAGAAGATCTTTTTGATGGGGATCTAAGTTTCATTTTATTTAACTGAGAGAAAAAAGTGTTTTTTCTTGAGACATGAGAGGATACATTAACTTGAGGGCTTACCAGATTCTTTCGGTACTCTTGAGAACTTGAGTCAGCCACAATACTGTCATCATTCAATTGTTCCTCATCGTCCAGTAAAGGCATAAACCTGTTTGTGATAATAGGAGTGGACATGTCTAAAGGATCTTGCAGCTCATTAGAACATGTTGGATATTTCAATGATTGAAAATATGTGACTATAATTAATGAAGCGGTGTGAACATTGTTCATCACCAATAGATATGTCTTCAATTTTCCAAAGGGTATATGTCATGAAGAGATGCATGATTTCATCTCAAACCATTAGTCTATAAATAGATGAGTTGTCTTCACTTTGAAGAATACAACAAGAATACAATCATAATACAAGAAAACATGAGAAAAGAGAGAAGTACTCAAATATGAGAGAAAACCTCACAAAGAGGAAAAGAATGATAATGCATTATTCTTAGAGAATTCTTGCTCTTCGATCCTTTGTTCAATCGGGGTTGGAGAAGTGAGTGCACACTTCTGTCAACCAGGCTTCATTTTATCCTAGATGATATTTGTTCTGAATCATATGCACACAAAAGGAAACAAATAAAGCCTTAAGGAAAGTGTCTCGTATACGACTTGAATGTTGTCTCTATTATATTCTTTTGTGGAGTTATATGTTTTGCAGGTTCATAGAAGAATTCTCCAACATAAGTTCTTCTCAAGTTTGATGCAGCGGTGTAAAACCAACATATGGTATCTTTAAAATTATTGTGTCACATATTGAGGTGCCAAAAATAGTTGAACGAATTACTTGTCATTTCTCATTCACCAACCATACTAAATTGTTTATCATTTCATTTAAGTGTATTTCGCTATGATGTTTGTTTGATAAGAATCTATCCCATTTAAATGCATAAGAAAATATAACATTTTGGTTTTAGTATATTTCAGGAGGTGTTCATTATTTTTGTTGAAATCCTAGTATATATAATCGTTCGGTCTCTATGCAAGATTTTTATAATTTTTTAATCTCAACATTAATGCATGCTAATGTGATAGAAAAAGTGAAAATTAGCATGATCAGTCCAAAATCTAGCCACATATTTCACCAAATAAGGAAGTACTGATATTGTAAGAATCTTTGGTTGGGACAAATATAAATGAAAGTAGAAGTTTCACGTAGAGACAGAGAGAGTAATGTAATTCGAACAATTGAGGTTGAGTTGATTACGTGTTGTGCTCGTGCCAAGAAGTCGTGTCAAATATGATTTAAGGTCCATTGTCATGTTCGTGTCTATCGTATTCGTGTTGTCAAAATGAAAATTATGCTTTGTTTGACTGCTTCGATTGAGTCGGTGAATCAAAGATAGTCCCTTTTTCTTAAAAGAATTATGAGCACACTTAAAAAACTAAAACTATAAATAACTCGAACATTGTTAAAAGTGCAAATGACTCCAAGATCTAACTACAAGTCTACAAGGTATGACTGAAATTCCAGTTGATGAAGTTGTAGAATTTTCCACAAACTTACTAATACATCAGTTTATAATGACTCGGTGGTTTTATATCACTAAATCTTGTACACAATAAAGATCATCAAATTAATAATTTCAAAAGTCTTTCTTGCATATATTCTTATTGAGTTACATAACTATTCAACTAAAAAGTGATGTAACTTGAATCCCCAATATTCACGAGACTTACATGGCCATTCCGGAAAACCTTAGCCTTACATAATTTTGCACAAAAGAGGAGGCAACAACAGAACACGAATGAGGCGTAATGACTGGGCCACTTGGGTAGTTGGAAAGCATAGAGCTTGGGAGTTGGGCTGGGCTGTTAAACTAAAGGTAAGAGTTAGAAGTAGTCCAATAGACCAGGATATGGGCTCATAGGCTACGTGTCCAGAGCCGTTTTGGGCCGGGACGCATGTTTTAATTTGGACGGATCCTGTTGCATGCAGATCGGGGACGGCTTTTTCTTATTTTCCAGCTGAAGCCCAGTTCAGAGTTTGTTCGGCCTGATAACTGGTCTGATGTCGATGGAACTTTCTCGATGAAGAGTACCTAGGGATGGCAGTGAGGCGGGTTAGGTACGGGTTATGGTACCTCCATACCCATATCCACCTAAATTTTTTGTACCCATCTCCGCCCCATCACCCATGGTGGGTATGATATTAAAATCCATCCCCGCCCCGATGGGTATAACATAAAATCCACCCCGC
>JAULKM010136594.1:0-18775 GCA_032355605.1 Rubia tinctorum
ATCCAAAAGCATGATTTAGGGCTTCTAATGTTGTTGGTGATTTGATAATTGCTAGATGAATGTGATAATGTCGAATTTGTTGTCATGTTTGTTTTGTGTAGCAAATGAGAGAGGTTTAGGAGCATTGAACGTTCTTGGCTAATCTTGTATAAATGCATGAATTGGTTCAATGCTTAGACACGGTGTATTGTTTATAAGTGTTACCGAGTTTGTTGATTCTTCGTGCTTAATGCCATTAATGAGATACATTTAGGCGTTGAACGACTAGAGGGGTCATTAGTTAGGTTTAGCTAGAGATGTCGAATTCACTCTAGTAAACTTCTATCAAAGAAGAATATAAGATTTATCTTCACAACAAGTAGTAAAAGTGTTAAATAGTTTATATGTTCAATGATAGATAGAAGGTTTGGAAGTGAAGTCAATTTCCCCCAAGACTCCGTAATTCATAATGGTTTCTTGCCTTTCCATGACACTCTGAAATCTATAGGCATTAACTTGGCTTCGAAATGTCTGCTATGTAAAAAATCAGATTCAGCAAATCATTTTTTAATACCTATTCTATGTCAAAGAATGTATGAGACTCTATGCATTTATCACTAGGTTTCAAGGTTATGAATTTTGACTCCTTATTTAATGGACTGGTTTTCTACTAGACTTTCCAAGGTTTCTCAAAAGTCCATAGGATCATGACTGTTATACTACCCATTTTTACATGTTGGGTATTGTGGAAAACAAGAAATAGATACCTATATGACAATGGATCCTTTAATGCTGAGCATATAGTGAGTGAGATAAGAAAGGATTTCATAGAATGTATGATTTCTAGAATCTTTAGATTCCTTTCATTTTTCTATTTTCCCTTAAAATTGTTATGTATATTCTATGTGAATGTGTTCTTTGTTTTCTATTTTGAATTTCCTATGGATTAGGGTTTCCCATCCCTACAAATTGTGGTTTTATGTTCTCCCCCGAATCTGTGGCCCATTTTTTGGTTTAGGACCTTTCTTTTCTCTGGGATTTTTTCATTTCTCTGGTTTTCTACTGTTATTAATGTATCTTCTATGGTTGGATGCGACGCCGCTGGCCCTTCGATCCCCATTCGTGTGGAGCGATCATAGTGCGACGTTGCTAATTCATATTTGTGAGGTTTTGCATGCCTGAGACGTTGCACCCTTCTCGGTTAACCATTTGGTTTACCGATAGTTGAGCAACGTCGCTCTTACATGAATGCAATTATTTTTTACCAAAAATTTAACAACGTCGCTCGTACATGTCGGCCATGTTATTATTTTTGACCGACATGTATTAGCAACTCATGACCGACTTAATTAAAATATTAATTGAACCCATTTATAACGAACCAATTCATATCAATCACTATATAAATCATCCATGACAATATAAATTTCATGAATCATGGCTACCAATGAAGGTTCGAGTAGCCGTTCCCCAATTGAGGTTAGCGAGTTTTTGTTTTGATTGCTACGTAAATTTTTTTATTTGATTACTTATATTCTAATTTAATTTATAATATTTTCATTGACCAATGGAGATCAGTATCGATTCGGATGAGGACTGTGCGGATTTCATTCGACAATATCATTCCACACTTAGTCCGCACTTTGACCCAGACGAACTTCGCTTCAATTCCAATTTTGGTAAGTCCTCCCTGTTACACATGTATTTTATTTTTAATTAACATTTTCTCTGGATTAATACTTTCATATATACAAACATTGTTTTTCTGTTTAAAATTTGGTATATCCCAAGCCAGATCGTGGAATTATTACCAAATGCCAAGGTGCCTGTTGTCTTGAGGTGCAACGAAAGGGAGTATCCCATGCACTACTCGGGGAACAGGAGGCTCAAAACCCTAACCCCAAAGGGTTTTAGAAAGTTTCTCGATGAAGAGGACTTGAGGGTTGGGGACACACTCTACTTCGAGCTGTTAGATGGTTCTGGGAAGATAGTGTTCAATGTCATCATTCTTCCCTCTTAATTTTTGTATCACTGTTAAGAATTTGGAACATATTAAAACAAATTTATTCGAATTTGGAACATTTTTACTAAATTCAGAGTATTTCTTGAATACCCCTTTTATGTTATTTAATCTTTAATCTATAATCTGTTTCTTGAATATCATTTTAATTTTATTGAATTTTTAATATTTAACCTACCATATGAAACAAAGTTTTAATATTACGATCATTCCCAAAACTAGAAAAGTCTTGTGTGTAATAAATAATTTGTCTAAATTATTTTGAAACTATCAAAAAATTAGGCTGATGAACTGTTTTTTTGACCACAACGCAATTCTTTTTTAACACAATTTTTAATAATTTTGAACTGTTGACCGACTATTTCCCTAGGTGAAGGACATGTCATACAAAACCAAAAAAAAATAATGTTGTTACTGTAATGTAATATTTATTGGTGTGAAATTGACCATTATTTGTTTTGGTTCTTGGCGGGCTCATTTGTTAGTGGGCTGAAATTGTTAGACCCACATAACGTGCAATGCCGGTCAAGGGTTGGTAACTTGTCTCTTGAAACAATGTAGGTGCAACGTAGCATAATGCGAGGCGGACATCACAAGGGTCCAAAATGACATCGTTAAAAATGGCTATAAATATACGGTCCCTCACAATCAGTTCAAGATTTTGTTCCCTAGTTTCCCACAAATTTCAATAGTCTCCCACTCCCTCTTCTCTTCTCCCTTGTTAAAGGTAAGGTTTTCCTACTCTTCTAACACCTATATTTTTGTAACTGTTACTTTACATTGATTGATCTATGCTCTGTGATTGTGTTGTGTTTTTGATTTTCTAGATCTTACTCAAATCTGTTAGTTTGTGAAGTTTCCTTAAATGTAAACTTAGGTAAAAAAAATTGGTATGGGTTTTGATGTTTTTCAGTAATTTTTTGTTGTTAAAGCATCATATTTTCTGGGTTTTTTTCACTAGCTTCCTCTGATGTGTGAAACGTCGACAGCCTGTCGGTTACATGTCGGTCAATGTGAAATGTGTGTGACGTCGTACATTTGCATGTCAAGTAATATGTATGAGACGTTACACCTATGTCGATTTGACTATCGGTAAAACCGATTGGTTATCGATGTAGCATACATGCATTTCAGTTTATTGTAAATTTGTATATGCGACCTTGTTTCTGCGTTGGTCCATTGTTTGGTTTGGTAGACAATGGAGCAACGTCGCCGGTACATGTCGATCAAGCCCTGGTTTGAACCAACATGTATCTGCGACGTTTGGCCGACGTCACACATTACATTTTCGTGTCCAGTTTTCCCTAAACATTTTCAATTTTAATTCAGGATTAATGGCTGGCGAAGGATCCTCAAGTTGTCCCTTTTTCCAGGTCTTTTACCATTTTAAATATGTAGTTACTAATACATCTTCACACTTTACCGCAATTAATATGTTTTGTTTTCATGCAGTTGTCCACACAACGGAGTAATCCAGAGCCTCTTGTGTTCGACCTTGAACATCATACAATGGCTGCTGATAGCCCACGTTTCCACTACACTCTAAAGCAGCAGATTTTCAGGAAACACCCAACTTTGGTAAGACATTTTAAATTAATATTATTTGTTGTTAATTGCGCGCGCACACACACACATATATTTTTTTTCTAATTAATTTTTTTTATTGTGATTTAGTACATCCTGAGGGAGATTGTACCACTCTTGCCGAGTGAGAAGACCCCCGGTGTGCTGAGGTGTTATGGGACAGAGTGGCGTATCAATTACTTGGGGGTGGGAAGATCAAGGCCCTACCCCCAAAGGGTTTTGGCTAGTTCCTTTCTGGAAACTGCCTATGCATCGGGGACACCTTGTTCTTTGAGGTGATAGAAGCTGGGGGGCCAATCGTCTTCAAGGTCATCATATTCTGAGCTAATTGAGTTTATTGTAATTTCTGTTATGTTAGAACTCAAAGACAATTCTTATTCTAATTTATGTACCATTTGTAAGGATATTTTTACGACTTTTCTAATAATTTAACAACCTTATTTGAACATTATATAATTGACTATGTGTGCAATTTGATCTGTGCATGATTTTATAAACCATTTTCTATCCTACCATTCAAAACCATTTTCTACAATTGTTTTAAAAACCATTGAACAAATACTTTTGTAGAACGAAGTAAATTATTTTCAAACAAATTTAACCTCAAATAGTTAACCGAGGTCAAAGAAAAAAACATCAATCAAGCAAAAAAGGCATGGGAACTTACTATGTGACTGTGTGAAGGAAGCGGTTTAGTATGGGTGAAGTGGAGTGGAATGTGGAGGATTCTAAAGGGGGTATTGGACGTGTACGAAAGATGGGAGGATTTCTATAGTGATTGTAGCACAATGATTTGATGATGGGATATTGGGAAGAGAGAGACACCAAAATGGGGAAAAGCGCACAACCTTGGCTTTCTTTTTTCCTTGTTTTGTTCCACTGTCAAATTCTTTAATTGTTGGTTTTTATGGTTTTCCCTCTTATTCCACCATTTTCAATCGGAACGTAACAAAATAACCTTCTTAAAGTTTAAAATAATACTTCCTCATTTTTCAAAGACCATCTTTTTT
This sequence comes from Rubia tinctorum, assembly GCA_032355605.1. Lineage (NCBI taxonomy): Eukaryota > Viridiplantae > Streptophyta > Magnoliopsida > Gentianales > Rubiaceae > Rubia > Rubia tinctorum. The sequence continues at coordinate 4,594 of JAULKM010136594.1, forward strand.
TACTTTAACCTATCATTTACATATCTGCGATGTCAGTCGTCAGTCGCATCATATGTCGGTGGGAACGACATATAATGCAATTTCGGGCGGCCTTTTGAAACAACATATGCGACGTCGCACGCTATTTGGTAAAATTATTTACTTCATTTTTTAACCTTTTACTTAAGTTAATATAATAACAGAGGTAAAAAAACATATTATTTACCTTTTTTAACCGAGGTAAAAAAATATTATTTACTTTGAAAAAAATAACCGTGGTAAAAGAAATTTTTACCTCAGTTATTTAACCTAAGCCGAAAAATTGAGGTAAAAGGTGCGAAGTAATAGGTCCAGTTTCTTGTAGTGTGCAAAGATATCTCTTTTGATTTTAGTACTCCCTCCATTTCATTGGATTTGGCATAAAAAAAGAGAAATCATATGATTTGTTGTTGTACCAAACAGGTTAATGAATAATGATGCCCAGGAAGAACACGACAATAAGCAAGTGTATGAAGAACCACCCATGATATCAATTGATGAACCCGTTAATTTGCTAGTAAGCTTCATATTTCCTTATCATGCTAGTTTTTCGGGTGCTCGAGCTCACTGAAGTCTAGAGAATCTGTCACGTATATATGTGGTGCCAAATTTTGTTTATGCAGGGTCTCAATGAAATCAATCCAATGGCAGCAACACTTGAAGAGAGCAATGCACTGGTTCTTGCCATTATTCAGCCAAGTAAGAACTTATTTTTTTCAAAACAAATTTGAATATTTATGTTTAAGATGACAAATTTGAATTTTTTTAGGCAGGAAATGAATATAGGTCGAACGATTTGTCCTTGGATGATATAGGCAAGACTTCAGGTTGGAAACTGGCTTTGGTTACTGCTCCAAGCAACCATACTAGTAACCACAGGAAAGAAAAGTGGTGCGTGCGTTGTTTCCAAACATATCACCCTATAGCACTAGCACATGAATAGACTTGTTTTTACAACAGATAAGTTATTGACATATTCATTATTAAACAGTTCGGAGGCTTTGACAAGTTACTTGATAGCTTGTATGAAGATAATGTATCCATGAGACAACTACGGCTGCAGAATGCCGGTTACAACTCAGGATACAGATATGAAGTGGTAGCACCAAATCAATTCCATCGCCAAGGTTCGGGGATTGCTGATGCAATGGGTTGTAGCATGTAGGTGCTAAAATATAAGTTGTGCTTCTTTTATAATTTGTTTATGTTACGAAGTATTTTGGGGAAAAAAAAGATATGAAGTAGCTTAAAGAAAAATTCACAAGTCCCTCAACTACAATTTATAAGGGATTCAATTGTGGCCACTCGATGCTTCTTCGATAACATAATGATTTGTACGTGTTATGGAAACAAGTTCAAAAAAGTATACTTTCTTTCGTGGTGCTTAAGGTATAATTAGTAGGTGCTTCAGCTAAAACTTGTAAGTACTTCAACAATAGCTTGTAAGTGCTTCAACTACAACTTTTGTATTTGTTACAGTAATAACTTGGTGCTTACCGTAAAAGTTATAGGTGCTTCAATGTAACACATAGGTACTTATTTTATAACTTATGTGTGCTACTGAAGCAGCTTGGTGCTTAGAGTATAACTCATAGGTGCTTCAACAATTGCTTAAAAGTTCTTCAAATGTAACATGTAGGTTCTTCTTTTATAACTTGTGCGTGCTACGAATATAAATTGATGTTTAGCATACAACTCGTAGATGTTTCAACTATCGCGTGTAAATACATCAAATATAAGTACAACTCGTAGGTGCTTTAGTTATCACTTGTAAGTGCTTCAAGTGTATTTTGTAGGTGCTTTTTTTTATAGCTTGCGCATGCTAGGAGAACTACTTTCTACTAAAAGTACAACCCATAGGTGCTTCAACTATGGCTCATAAGTGCTTCAAATGTTACTTGTAGTTGCTTCTTTTATAAATTGTGTGTTCTACGAAAATAATTTGATTTGTAGAGTACAACTCCTAGGTGCTTTGATCATCACTTATAAGTGATTCAAATAAAATCTGTAAGTGATTATTTTTATAACTTGTGCAAACAACTCAGTGTTCGGAGTACAATTCGCAGGTGTTTCAACCATCACTTGTAAGTGTTTCAAATGTAAACCTAAGTCATTCTTTTATAATTGGTGTGCTATAAAATAATTTGATGTTTAGAGTACAATTCGTAGGTGCTTCAATCAATCTTCTAAGTGCTTCAATCAACGCTTGTAAGTGCTTAAATGTAAGTTATAGGTGCTTATTATATAACTTGTGTGTGCTATAAACATAGGTCGGTGATTAGAGTACAACTCGTAGGTGTTTCAACAATTGCTTGTAAGTGCATCAAATGTAACTAGTATATATTTATTTTATAACTTATGTGTGCTACGAAAATAATGCGGTGCTTAGAGTGTACCTCGTAGGTGTTCAATCGTTGCTTGTAAGTGTTTCAATCATTCACTAAGAAAAAAAATGTATTAAGACCTTTAGATGCATGTATGGAAAAGAATAAGTTTATCATTCTCTTCATTAGAATAGTCATATTATTTTCAAGTACTTTTTTTTGGTAGAACGAAGAACTTTTCTAATGTAACGGGGGGTGTGTAAAATGCAGTTACATTTGAAGTTTTTTTTTTAAAAATAATAATATTTCCAGTACTTTATTTGAAGTTTTCCAGTGAATTTGAAGCTAATATTGATACAAGGAAGTGTATTTTGGCTGCAGGATTCACATGAATAAATGGAAGCCACCAGATCTAATAATTGAATGGTTTAGATTTGTTCTCATATAAGAGGTTGTTCACACACATACACACCATACTCCAAGGTGCGGTAGAAGAAATACCACTGTCAAATCTTCCCACCACCTCCTTCAAGCTGTCGCCACTTCCTCCGCATGTAATTTTTTACACGTTCTCGGGTTAGTAAAAAAAAGCGGTGGAGAAATGTGAGAAGTTGATGCGGCAGTAAAGTTAGTAGATATAAGAAATGACTCTGCGCGGAATCATTTCTATTCGATCTACAGACGTGAGCAACGTTGTTGGATCAGTATACTACGAATTTCATATTTTATTATTATTATTTTTGTTTATGAAATGACATTAAATTTTATTGTTGTAGGTGTTTTCTTTTTTGTCTATGTGAGTTTGTACCGATTTAGTTCATTCTTTATTCATAGATCGTGTAAGATTTAATGCAATTCATGTGTTTTATACTTTATTTTGGCTTTGAAAATGAGAGAAGTTGAGATTCCATTAGTTAATGCTCCACAACCTACATTAAAAAATTCTAAAAAATGCCATGAACTAAAAAATTCATATCAGTCACACATTTTTTCTATTATTAAATTATTTTTCAATAATAATGAACCAATTTTGTTTCATTCTTATTCTTGTTTTCCGACCTGGCTGATTAGATCATTGTATTCATAATGATCACTTAATTTAGTTAGTTGCATCATTGTTTTGTTCTCGATCTGATTATATAGGTTGTGTGTTTGTGGTTCTTTTTCTATTTTATTAGGTTTTCCATTTATTCCGATGTGTCTATTTGTGTCATTCAAGTTTTTTTACAATTTGGACAGTATAGATCATGTGTTGGATCAATTGGTATTTCATTTTTAAAAGATTCATGTTTGGCGTAGTGATATTGATGCGTGATACACTCCTCTTTGGTCTCTGCCAAGTGACCATGATTTTAGTGGGAAGCGGGTAAATATCTCGATGGCAATATTGCAGTTTTATTGGATCTCTAATCAGTAATAGTAAGAAGAGCTGCCTAGTTGATATGTAATTTAGATATCCTTAAAATAGGTTGGTTATTGCTAGAGGTTAGTGAGGTTGGATGTCAATTCCACTTATTGTCGTTGTCGTTGGGCATTTTCCTAGCATCAACGAATGATTGATTTTTTTTAAAAAAGAAGATAAAAAGAGCCATTCTTTTACGAGATCATCTATCATTGACCAATTACAAATAATAAAATTATAAGTGGAAGGTTTTTTGAATTCAAAGGTCAAACAAATATTATTTCTGGTTTGGGGTATGATATAGGAAAATTCTTCTAGATAGTGATAGTTCTTGGAATTAGCTAAATTCTTCCAGATAGTGATAGTTCTTGGAATTAGCTCACATTAAGTCCCAACCTCTTCGAGTACCTGCAAAAGTACTTGGAGTGGGCCCTAAGGACTAAGATCTGACCCTCAAGTTAGTATTGTTTTTGCTTGTGATTTTTGGGAGTAAGAAGTCGTTTCATTTGTCTAGTGTTCTCTATCTTTATTTGTAGGGCCTTGATCGTGTAATTGTGGCTCGCTTATTGCACTCCACTCTCTTGGATCGTGGTTCAATAGAGGGTATCGTGGCAAGTAGTGTTATCCGCAACTCCCGCGGTTGGTTAGTTCGTGAAACTCCATGACTGTTGGCTTTTTGTGGAATTACCGAACTAGCCTGGTCCAACAAAGCGACCGCTATGCCTGCTCAGTTTTAACTAACTGGGTTGGGTTAGTTGTATATATAACATAAACCCCCCGAGCCACGAAATAAGAAAAATGAAGTGTAGGGTGGTTGTTTTTTCGATGTGAGAGATGTAAATTTTTGAAGTGAAGTTGTTATGCACCTCTCTGAACCACGCGAAACCCTGGCGAAAAGATAACTCTTGACCAGCGAGCCAGACAAGTCAACTCCAGGTTCAACTTGCAGATTAAGGGAAGGACTCTACCTCAAGGAGGAATGTGGTCAACACCTATGACCACTACCTCAATGCCACAACTCTGTAATGGTGAAGGCAACATGGACCACGATCAACGAAGATCACACTAAACACTGGTTATAAATAGGGATTCTAGACAAAAAGACAGGTAATGGTATTTTTCTGGAGATGTGTCAAGGAAAATGAAAATACTAATTTAGGCATCGAGGTGAATCCCGTGGGCTCCCGGGAACCTTGTTTAGAAGATCAATCAAATAAGTATGTTGTGTTGCGGTGATCCTGGTTATCAAAATACTAATTTACCCACATGTTTTTTATCAGCAAATTTTCAAACAACATTACCCAAAAAGCATAAACACTTGCAGGATCAAGGTCTTTCAAACTTGTAGTCTTCTTAGTCATCCTCCTCTTCAAGTTCTTTGACTCCTTACTCTTCATAGTCCTCAAAGCTACCGTCTTCGACGCCTTCACTCCTTTTTCAAGCTTCACAACTGGAAAATTTTCGTTCTCCTTACCCTCCAAAACAACTGCCTGAGATGCATATTCAATCTCATCACCCAGTTCACCATCATTACTGACATCATTCTCATTTTCAACTATCTCTTCATCTTCTTTATTCGCACATTCTGGGAAACTAGTGTCCTCTAAATGAACATCATTTGCAAAATTTATCGCATCTACAAAAATATCAACATATAAAGAAACGTGATAAAAATGTAGTAATGAAATCAACCTCAAAACTAAACAACATCGTTTTAAAAAATAGCAGAACAATACATAAAAAGGAAAAATATCAAAAATTACCATTAACAACATCCAAAAATTCATATGCTTGCTTGGTGTTAAGTTCACCAGTTTTCTTACGAACATCATTCAAATCATTGGCAACCTCATTAGTATTGTATTCTACATTTGCAGTACCGGACTGCGTTACATCAATACCCAAACCAACATACAACTTAGCACTATCCTTGGAACTTGTATTGTAAAAACACAAAACAAAAGGAAGAAAATTAAATAAAATGAAAATTTATAAAATTAAATAAAATGAAAATTTATAAAATCAATAAAATTTGAAGCATGACACGTTAAATATGAGGCACTTTTTTTATTGCTCTACGCTTATAATAAAATTTTTGAGGAACATCAACCAAAGGCTCCACGGTATTAGAAGCTACATTAAAATCAAATCAGAGTATTAAAAATAAAATAAATAACATCAACAAGAGACTATATACTACAATCTAAAACAGGTAACAACAGTGCCATTACCATCAAAAGTTGAAGCAATGACCTCAACAGAAGACATAGGCACCTCAGCACCAACTGAAGGTACCAAAGCATCAGATGCAGTTACCTAAACATGAGCTACAGTTAACCCAAGATCAGGTGCATGTACCTCAGTACCAAATGTAGTTACCTCAACATCGGCTACAGGTACATCAGGACAAGTTACTGGTACTTGAGCATTCAGAGCATCAACGCCAGCAAGAGTAATATCTCCAGCCATAGTCGACCCTATATCAAGATCAAAACACAATAATCAACAAACTGGAAACATATCAAACCAAAAACTAAATACTAAAGTATAAAAGACTTACGACCCTCTTTAACAATCTTATCACAAACAACCACATTAACATCAGCCACATTAATCTCAACATAAATCACAAAACTTTCATAAACAATTAAACATGTACCAAAATCCAAACACAGAAATCAACAAATTGACAAGGTAAAATCAACATAACAAAAACTAAAATATGAAATACTTACCACCCTCATCGACACTATCAACACACTTATCAAGAGCAGTGACAAAAAACTTATTCTCAAATTTTAAAACCTCATTATTTTGGATCATGTACATTAGAAGCCACCTCATCCTCAGGAACAACCTTTGAAGCATCTTTATCATCTATAACATTAGCATTTGCAGTGGAAGCTATAATCAAAACACATACATCAACAAATATGAAAGAAAACATCGACAAATCAAAACTAAAAAATGAAAAATCAAACACTTACAACCATAACCAATATTTTCAGAAGATGCACCCTTGATTGATCCAAATCATCACCTCCATCTTCAGAATTTGTGTACGCCGGAAATGTACGTTGCTTCACCTTTCTGAGATTTTAAAATTCTTGACATTGATCTTGGAATCTCTTCCGCACTTCTTTTTCTCACTGCAGACTTTCTTTTTACTTGTCGATGCACAATTAGGACATAATCATCCACCTTATCAGGATGGGATGGAGCGATCAGAGGTAAATTAAGTTTACCAATCGTACTCTACATTGTATCAATTTGTGTACGCGTGCGTGTATTACGCCGATGTACATATAGAGATGCTTTAGATTGAACTACAAAAAACAACAAACATCATATTAGAAAGAATCAATGGAAGAATGAAGTAACAGTAAAACTTAGCAACAACAAATTATAGGTCAGTAGCAAACGAACGAAGATCACTATTAATTGGCTTAACATAAAGGTTAGCATCTAAACATGTAATGTCGAACAATAAAGAAATAACCTCATATGAAAATCACTATAACTCACACCTCAATACATTGGGTATAAACCTCAACAAACATTCATACTGCAATAAAGGTCACCAATAATGCAAGAACCTCATCAAAAACATTGTCGTAACTCAAAGCTCAACACGTTTGGCTTAAACCTCATCAAATATTCAACCTACAATAAAGGTAATCAACTAAACATGTAATATTAATATCAACCAATAATGCAAGAACATCATCCAAAAACTGTCATAACTCACACCTAAATAGTTCCGTACAAATCTCAACAACATTCGTACTTCAATAAAGGTCAGCAAATAAACATGTAATATCAAACAATAATGCAAGAACCTCATCAAAAAAATTACCATAACCCAAACCTCAATACGTTTATCATAAATCTCATCCAAATTACCAAATATGGAAAAAAAATTCAAACTACAATAAAAATAGCCAAAAATACACTCAATAAATCAACTGAAATCAGCAATGAAACAACGTCAACGGTAAAACAAGAAACCTCATCAAACTTGATTTCAATATTTAAAACTGAATCTCACACTCAAAAAATGAATAAGACTTTGTTTCAACATGAACGAGATTTTGTACTTATCATTCATTGTCTTCAACAAAATAAAAATCACAATAAAAAACATCAACACAACATTTAGCAACAAAAACAAAAAAACGTCAATTAAAACCCTAACAACAACACAGCAAACATAAAAAACCTGATCGCATACACATAAAAAAATTCATTAAAAAGTCAACACAATATCAACCAACCTGTGACTTTTTCAGATTGTTAATTTCGTACACTCGCCGCAATCCACTCTGCGAAGATTACGCTCCAGCAGTCTGAGATGAAAATTCACGTTTTCAACTCCTCATCCGCTTTAAAACAACAAAATGGCAAAATAAAACATCAAATTAGAAAATGAAGATGATTTTTTTTCCTTTTAAAAAATAGCACATAAGCAACAACTAACCTTGATTATAAAAATGCACACCAAAAAACCACAATTTCCGGCGAGTAACGGTGGTTATTCAGCGATTTCAATTGGAAGAATGTGAAGAAGAAGAGAAATACTAAATTCATAAATTGATAATATAAAAAATCTGAAATGATGTCATATAGGTGTCCGAAATTTCCATTATTTACATAAAAAAGCATCCACTTTTTCATCTTATTATTAAAAAAACTCAACCCCATTTAAAAGTTATAGTATTTGCATAATGGACCATATCTAAAGTTTAAAATGTCTAAACAAGAATTTGTGCAAAGAAAAGAGGTACTTTTGCCACTTCAAAACAAGAGAAAAGTGTGTGTTTACCCCCATGTTGTCTGAAAGTGCAAATCCTTGCCTGGACTTCGTTGACCAATATGTCAACGGCCATGATGTCCACCTTTATGCATGTGTTAGCCAATGCATTTTCACATTTATTATCATCTTTTGGTTGGTTGATTGCTAGTTTTAGTTAGGTTTACATGAGAAAGGGTTTTGACGGCAATTACTGGTTTTCTTGTCCAAATCCCAGGTTTTGTTTATTTAATTGAAGCTAATGGAAACTTTGTATTCACGGGCACCTATATCTTCCTCTATGATCTCATTAGTAGGTTGCTCGTGCATACTTTTTGAACATATTTTTGTAGAAGGTCATCAGCGAGGGTGGTAGAAGATATTTGAAGGTCATTCACCACGATGGTAGAAGATATCTAAAGCCATTTGAAAGGATGGTAGTAGACTGAAGACCATGGATTCCAAAGCGTGGTAGTAGATGGAACTGAGCCTGAGAAAGGCGGATTTGGAGTTCAAAAAGGCCAAGAAAGAAGCGGAGAAATTGTAGTCCGAGAGTTGAACAGAGTTCTGGGAACGAACGGAGAAGAATAAGCCTTTGTGAGTGACACCATTGGTTTGCCTTCTCGAGCACTATAAAATCGACTACAAGAATTCTCAATTTGGATCAGTGGTTCATCTGAGGCGGAGCAAACAAATCAGCCAGCCAACCATCTGACACGGCCCGTGTACGAGGCACGAAACATCCGTGCAGGACCATATAAAGTGACTTTCATGGCCCGTGCAAATTTACACGGGATGTACAAAGACCCTTACATGGGATGTGCACGTTCGTGCTGGTCGTTGCCTGAGGGGTCCAAGTTCACCTCCAAACGGCTAAGTATGGGTACGAGCCGCTCCGTTTTACACGGTCCATGCCGTTCCAAGTCCTAAAAGTCAAGAACAGCCCATAGAGTGTGAAAAATACCATGGGCCGCAACGATTTTCTGAGCAAAAAGACCTTCTAGCCAACGGGTCACGTCAAACGACACGGGGCGCGTGAATCAAAAGTTCCAGAGGCACCAGCCCACGGCTCGTGTAGGCTCGTGTGCCCCTCCTTACATGAGGCTGCATGGCCCGTGTTAGTCCGTGGGTCCTGCACCACACGAATTTGCACAGACCGTGCCACAGCACACAAGCCGTTTTACACAAACCTACTCGGACAGTGTCGTTCGGCAATGGTCGTGCAAATTGCGGTTGCTAGATTTTTTTTTGTCATTTTTGGGCTTTTTTCAAGGCCCAATTCCCTACTATTATATATATGAACCTTTTTAAAATATGTTTTATGTTTTTGCCCATTTTTCATCTTGTAGAGTAGGGTAGAGAGAGAAAATATTCTTCCTTCTCTCTAGATTCTTTTTCTTTCTCTTTATTTTGCTTTTGCCCAAAGGTATTAAATCCAATGAAATACTTGGGTTCAATGCTTGGGGAGTAGTTAATTAACATAGGTATCATATTTGTACTCATGTAGTAATGTCTATTTTGTGATATTTCTAGATCTACCTATTTCTATGTGTTTTGTGATACTATGTTGGCTTGTTCTTCATATTCTTGTGAATTGCATGATTGTCACACTTAGTTATCACACACCAAAGTTTACATTCATGTTGTTGCACTATTGATACCCCCCGGGGGGAAACCTAGATGCGCTTGGGGTAACGATGGGTTCGGATCCATGTGGGTGTGTGCACATAGGTTGTCATTGTTAATGTTATGATCGATCATACACCAGTAAGCCAACGAGTTGGTCTGAAGAGTTATGGGTATAGATAGCTAAAGAAACAAACCAGGGTTACTTTTGTGATCCTAGAGCCATCAATAAGATGCCTACTTCCTTTGCCTGTGTAGGCCTAGGGGAAGAGCATCCGTAGTGTTCCACCCAAGACTTAATCGCACGGGGGAGAATCAGACCTGCACAATGAGCCATAACTGTTGTTGCACTCCCCCAGTTGTGGAAAGATAGAGGGAAGTTTTGACCATTATCTGCACTACGTATGACAAACACTAGTATAGGTTCATAGTTCTTTTATGTGATGAAATCAAGGATTGAAATGACATTAATCATGTTACGCAAATATTCTCTAGGTGTTAGTATATATAGTTTATTATCGTGATCAAATTGCATGTTAGTAGTTTTAGTAAAAAAAAACAATGCTTGTTTTACCAACACTGATTATTACTAACACGTGGTCGGACTGACGACCAGATAACGGTTGTGCATATTTGGTTATTGGATTCCTAACATTTCCGTGGATGACCCCGGTACTTGCCATTATATACCAATCTTAGTAGTATGGTAGTAGGAACGGGAGCAACAATATAAATATCTATCTTTGACTCCTGATCCTCCTCTTGGTTCAATTAGGGGATCTCCAATGGTTTATTAATTAGCGACGTCGGGAGGGGGCGGGTCAAATTTTGGCGCCGCTGCGGGGGATGTTAGTTTTACAGTCTAGTAGTTAACTTGCATAACATGTTAGTTGAGTAGTTAGTGTTGTTTTTATTTTTCTTTGTTGGTTTTTGTTTTTGTTGGTTTTTGCTATTGAGCTTTCTTGCTAGTATCTAGTTACTTCTTACCCTTTTGCTAGTTTTTTTTAGTTGGCCATTGTTTTATTCCCTATTTATAGTACGCATCTATACCACTAACTTGGGAATTTTACATTACACAATGGAATACACAGGTGGTAGGAGACAAAGGAGGAAGATATCTAGACCAAAAATTCCGTGAGAACCAATTTCGGTAGTTGTAGAGAGTGAAGAAATGGTGGAAGATAACTGCACTTTTAGGGAGTTGATGGCTTCTAACTTGGAGAATCAACCCCTTTGCATTGTCATCCCACCCTTGCCACCCAATGTTACTTGTGATCTCCAGAGCGATATGATCCAGTATTTTCCAACTTTTCATGGAATGGCCGGTGAAGATTCGAACAAGTACTTGTCAGAGTTTCACCTAGTTTGTACCAACATGAAGCCACTGGGAGTCTCATAGGAAGACTACAATTTGAGGTCATTTCCTTTCTCACTTCGGGATGCGGCTAAAGATGAGTTGTATTACCCTTCACGAGGTCGCATCACCTCCTGGATAGACATGAAGCGTAGATTTATCAAGAAATACTTCCCATCTTCAAAGTCTGCGGGGTTAAAGAAGCAGCTATCCGATGTATCTCAGTTTGCTAATGAATCCCTTTATGAGTATTGGGAACAATTCAAGAGACTATTGGGAAGCTTTCCTTATCATCCATTCAAGGAGGGGGGTTTAGTTTACTCTTTCTTAGAGGGGTTGTGTGATGATGACATGCGTATGGTGAATGCCGCTTGCAATGGTTCAATCGCCAACAAGAGCCTAAGGGAGGCAATCGCACTCTTCGAGGAAATGGCAAATGGTACAAGGCAATTTGGTACAAGATCGAGGGTAAAAACCGTGGACTAGACATTCCATTCTCCCAAGTTAGAGGAGCAATTCCAAAATCTTGCTTCCATGATGAAAGAGTCCATGAAAGGGAGGGTTCAACAAGCGAAAGTGTGCGGCATTTTCAACCTTGATCATCACACGGATGTTTTTCCGAAGGTTGCGGAAGATTTGGAGGAAGTTCAGGCGTTAGATTTAAACAACGGTGGAAATAGGCCAAGAAGGCGAAAGGCAAGACCCCTATGCGAACACCTTCAACCCGAGGTACCGTGATTACCCCAAATTCTGTTGGTGTGAGGAGAATCAAATTCAAGGGTACAACCGAGGAGGACAAGCTCTACCTCAACCCTATCCGAGGGGAGAAGGGACTTCCAACAACAATGCCCCACTCTATAAGTTGGGTTGAGAAGAGATCTTAGAAGCAATCTCTCAATTGGCCAAGAAACATGATGTTTTTATGGAGTGTACAAGGCGAGAGATTGAAGATCTCGGGACTAGGGTATTTTCAAGCATCATAAATATTGAAATACAAGTTGAAACAACTTGCCACCTCAGTGAGCCGACTTGAATCCAAAGAGTTCGGCACGCTTCCTTCCTAACCGGAGATCAATCCGAGGAATGTGGGCACTTTGAAGCTAAGAAGAGGGAAGGGGGTGCATGAACCCGAGAAGGATAGTTTGCAAGAGGACGACTTGATCGTGGAGAGAAAAAAACCAACTTAGAGGAATAAAAATTGGTTATGGAGGAGGATCCTGTCAAAGAACTTCTAACACCCGAGGGGAAGGTGAATCATTGCCCCCCATCCTTAGTGCACTTAGGGGAAGGCCGAAGGTGGCAACCAATGATGAGCACATCCGTAAGATCTTAGAGAAAGTTGAGGTTAGCGTTCCACTAATTGATTTGATTGAGGATGTGTCTTCTTATGCTAAATTCTTGAAAGTTACATGCACTAAAAAGATGAACAAACCATTTAGGAAGTTAGGAAAATTGAAAGTAGGGAGAGTTGCTACCTAAATCATAGAAACTTGCCTAAGAAATGTGATGACCCCTGCATGTTTTCAATTCCTATTTCTTTAGGTGGTAAATTGGTAAATAATGCTATGATTGATCTAGGAGCCTCTATGAAGGTTACCCCATCTTGAATTTATGATAACCTAGAAATAGGTGAAGTTAAAGAAACTAGGGTAATTGTCCAAATGGCCGATCACTCCCAAATTAGTCATCGGGGTCTAGTGAAGGATGTTATGGTTTGAGTTGGCAATTTGGTTTTTCCGGTAGACTTTTATGTCCTTAATGTTGTGCACGATGGTGGTGCACTCTCAATTTTGTTGGGGAGACCTTTTCTTAAAAGATCAATGACTGAGATTGGTGTTCATTCGGGAACACTAACCTTAGAGGATGACATGGATATGGTAGGTTTTGATATGTACAAATCTAAGTATGATCCACCTAATCCTTATCTTATGTGCAAAGGCATAACTTTATGTGAAGAACTTGCTCAACATGAGAACTCTTGCATGGTAGATAATGATGATTTCCTTGATAATGCTCTTGATGATAGTGATAAAGATAGTCTAGTTGATGAGATGTTTGATGGCTTTGAGAGTGAGGAAAGAAATCCTACCTTGCACTTTAATTGTGATGATCATGTTGATTAGACTATTGCTTTGCATGATGATAGTGATAATTTATGTATCTTGGACTGCTTTTCTATGCTCACTATCATGCATCGGTTAGTGGAGAGTGGTGAGAACCTTAAACATGCTCGACCATCTCTTAAACCCAAGGAAATGATTAAGGACTCATTTTGTTAGGTAACAAAGTTTCTTAGGAAAAGGGAGAAAGAATGAAAGAAGGGCACTATCCACAAGGTAGCCTCATGCAAGTCCTTTTTGCACGAGGGGTGCTTCGTGCCAACCCTTGTTTACACGAGGGTGGCCTCATGTCATGCATGAGCCAGCACGAGGCTGGCCACATGTCAGATCTTGTGTGGCTGGGAATTTTGGGTAAAAATGCACATTTGTGAAAAACAAATTTTAATCCAAAACATGCAAATTTTGGCCCATTAATTCAGAAAAACCTTTGTTTCCTTCAAATGTGAGTGTAAATAGTACACCACCTCCCTTATTGGTGTGTCCATTTTATATAGTTATTTTGGGATCTTTTGTACTCATTTTGGTAGACTTTTATGCTTTGGATACTCT
>JAULKM010136613.1:0-18773 GCA_032355605.1 Rubia tinctorum
ATCTAAATATTGATATCCCTTGTATTGGGAGTCGTACCCAAGAAAGATACATGGAAAATTGTGAGGAGCTAGTTTGTGAGCTGCATATGGATGAAGATAAGGGTACAAACGACAACCAAATGTATGGAAGTTCATGTATATAAGAACCCGACCATTACTAACTTCATATGGTGATCGTCCGCCAAGGACAGAAGTGGGAAGCCGTTTTATAGTATAAACAACTGCAGCGTGAGGCTAGTGAGAGAGAGGGACATGAGAGTGGTATAACATAGACAGGCCCATCTTTATTAATGTGGTGATTCTTGTGCTCAACCCGACCATATGGCTCAGGAGTATACGAGCAACAAATCTAATGGTGAATGCCCTTTGTTTGAAAGTGAGAGCGTAGGCGACCATTTACGAACCCAGTCCCCCAATCACTCTGAAACACCTTAGTTGTGGAAGCGAACTGGTTCTCCACAAAAGCCTCAAAATGGCGATAAACTTCCCAAAAATCAGATTTGCAGTGCAGTGGGTAAAACCACGAGAGTCGGGAATGATCATCGAGGAATATAGCATAGTAGGAGAATCCAATAGCACTTAAATAGAAGAGGGCCCCCATAAGTCACAGTGAACTAGAACAAGTATCCTACCAGCACGTTTATCATTTGTATAAAAAGATAAACGCTTCCCTTTAGCCTTTTCACATGCATCACAAAGGGTAAGTTTCGGAAAAATCGATGCAATAAATAAAGATCCATAAGCCCGCAAACCAGAAATAACGGAATGTGGAATATGACCAAGTCTAGCATGCCAGATTTCAAAAGACGCACACGACTTATTTGCTTCCACAATAGATAACAAAGCAGATGTACCATAGTCTAAAACATAAAGCCCATTTTAACTATGATCGTGACCCAAGATTTCATTAGTGATTTTATGCCAAATAATAAAAGAGCGATCATCAAAGTAGACAACAACATTTAAATCCCGAGTTGATTTGCTAATCGAAAGCAAATTTTTAGTGATATCAGGCACAATAAGGACATCATAAAGAGACAAAGATTTAGAAATCCGAGAATCACCAACATGAGTAATAGGGAGTTGAGAGCCATTACAAACATATACGCTGGAAGAACCATGATAAGGTGTGGCATGATCAATAGTAGCAGGGGACGATACCATGTGTTTTGTGACACCAGAATCAACAATCCACTTGGAGCCATCGTGTTGTCGATGATGATAAAGACCAGAAAATTTTGAAATATCACTTGGTCAATAATAAAAATGGGCCATATCCATAAGGGCAAAAAAGAAATCAGAAAACACAAAATTAGCCCAAAGAAACGGCAGGCGTGTGTACTTCACGCCTTGGAAAAGCTGGAGCGCGTGTGTCTTACGCGCAGAGAGGAGATGCGCGCGTGTATTCCACACGCGAGTGCTGAAACGTGTGGATTTATCCTAGAGAAAAATTGCTGGATGGGGACGTTGCTCAAAGACGATGACCGGAGACGAAGCGACCGGAGATGAAGCAGACAATCGCAGCTGGACAATCAGGTGATGGAGACAAAGTGGCTAGAAGAAGTCTCCGCTGGAGATGATATCTGATAAAAAGCCCGCTGTCGGAGAACTAACTCAGCCGGAATCGACGAAGCGGCAATCGAAAACAAAGAAGAAGCCGTGGCCGGAAGAATTTTGGCTGCCGAGAATAGGCTGATGCCTGATAGAATTGCTACAGGGAGAACACTTGAAGGCGAGTGCGCACCGGTTGAAGAATTGAAGTTGGACGGAGAAGACGAAGACCCGAGAATCAGGAGACCGGAAAAGAACGCAGGAGTCTGCTGGAGATTGGCCAGATTTTGATTGGAAGTCGCCGGAACGATGGTGGTTTTTTCATTAGAAAAGAGAGAGGGAGAGGCGGCATAAAAAATTAAGGGGTTTAGGATCAGAACTTGCTCTGATACCATGACACAATAATTTTCGGCAATAATTCTGATTAACACTGAAGAGAATAAATAGAGTACAAGGTAAACTAGTCGTAATATAACTCTGACCTAATCAACAAGAATAAAATCTTATCTAATCATATGTTTGACTTATTCTAGCAAAGGTATTGTTTTGATTTTGGCTTCTTGTCACGGTTGATGGCTTTGCTTGAATTTGCTCTTAACGTGCGATGGTCGTCGTTTATATCTTGAGCTTGCAAATGAACCGTTTGCATTTGGAACACTTGTTGATCGGATGGTTTTAGTTTGTTGGGTCAGAACATGGAACTCGAGATAACTTTTGTTCTGGTTGGGATATAATTTGTGAAGGCTGTTTAATGACTGTGATGCTTGTTTCTGGTACCTGGGCATAGATACATGAAATGGGATCGGTTATTCACTTGGAATGGCAATCTGGAATGAAATAGGCGTTGGCACCTAATATTATTCTAATGCGTTTACTCTCGTTCTGACAGTGTAGCTCATAGTCACTAATCTCTATCAATTTTTCCCTTATTGAGTGCCCACACGCAACTATATTTGTTTGCTCTGTGCTTCTATTGATCATGTTCGTGTTCATCTTTGAAGTATTCCTTCGGGCAACTACCTGATTTTGTAGATGCTACGTGAGACAAAAGTGTCCAACAAAACCTCTGAGGATGTTCCCCACATTCATGTAAATTTTATGTCCACCCATTGTTTTGCTTTCATTACAGTTTAGCTTTTGTCAAGTGTTCATGGGAATTGATTCGTTTAAGGTGGCTGGTGTTTTTTCTATAGGAATTGTCAAGTATTCAAACTTCCAGACTACAGTATCTCCAGTGCGCTGAGCTTGCGGAGAATCCTCCAATTCTCCAGTACGATGTTGCAGTTGTTTTTTAAAAAAACATATGCAATACAAAGCAACTATTTTGAAAAAACAAATGCAAGCAAAGCAGCTATTTTTTTAAATAAAAAAAACATACCGCTACAATATAAAAACAGCTGCTTTGTGAAGCAATGGTTATATCCACCGCTGCAAAAAAAAAGAAAGAAGCTCCAATGTTTTGAAGTTGTTACTTAATACATGCTATGTAATATTTCTCTTGCACCGCCCACTTACGCATCTATTTTGACAAATCGAAAAATAGCTGTTACGGAGACAAAAAATAGCTCCCGGGGGAGGGGGGGAATATAGCGCATAATCTGGATATGGGTAGAGCGGGAGGAGAAAGTCATCAAGTCGGCTAAAAAAGTTTACTCACGATGTGTTGTTTCTTGGTGTGTTTGATTCTTTACAACATAAGCATCCAACATTGGCATCGCAAATGTGGGAGTTTTGGAACTATCAATTGCACAACTTCCATAAGTTGATGAATCTTAGGATGCAGTATTTTCATGATCCTCATCTAGTTTTTATAATATTAAGTATAATAAATGATATTTTACATGGTAATAAATTGAGTTTTAGTAAAAGAATAATATGAACAAGTTTTTCCTTCCATTTTATATTTGGTATGAGAAGAAGCAAATGCTTTGCATTTGAACTATTTTCAATCATTATATATTTCCTAGCTGGTCATTTTTTGTGCGATTATATAATTCTTGTTGTCGATGATTGCAGCCACACTGCACTTGATATGAAACTCCTTGAGAAAACTCTAAATTGCAGTATTTTTAGAAACACTCTTAACGAAGGTTGATCGAAACACTCTATTGAAATCAAGAAGACACAGAAAAAGTCTAGTCAATAACAGAACTTTAAGAACTTCACTAACACAAGGGACTAATTCGCATGAACCCAAACACTTTTAGATGTTTAGGCCAATTTATTGTTCATTCAATTTAATTGGCCTTTTCCAACTTTTGGGATTGAGTTAGAGATAATTCTATGCACTCTAATTGGTGTGCGTTTACCCGACGCTTCATTGTATTTGATTCTTATGGTAGTCTCGGGTCGTATTTATGTGACTACACTAATGGTTCGCAATGACAGCCACTGATCCTTGATCTGCCCTTCTCTGTTGACACATTGGCCTCTGCTTAGTAGTGTATTATTCCCTAGTGCCTTTGCGTAAGCCTTCGGGCATCACTTTTAACCATTTGAGACCTTTGTTTAGAATGTAACATCTACTTAGTGCCTCAAATGTTAGCCTTCGGGCATCGCTTTTATGTAAGCCTTCGGGCATCGCTTGCATGTTAGCTTTCGGGCATCGCTTGTATGTAAGCCTTCGGGCATCGCTTGGATGTAAGCTTTCAGACCACGCTTGGAAGTAAGCCTTCGGGCATCACTGGATGTTAGCCACTTTCGGCAACAACTTATTTTAATGGAAAAGGGTCGGGAACCCTATAAACCCGATTACTTGTTTAAAAAAGTCTACAATGTTAATTTCAATTTTTTTTTACAATTTATTGAATTTTCTTGTTTTTTAAAAAAATAATAAAAATTTGAGAATATGCATTTCGATAATGCGTATTCAACGTTAATTTCACATTTTGTTTTTTTAATTTATTAAATTTTCCAAAAAAAATGTGTCTTCAGTTCAATAATGTGTTCTCTGAAATGAATAAATTTTTTAATCTGATTTATGTTCCCTTAATTGTAAAGGAAAAATAATAAATGAAGAGGGTGCATAAAAAAATTTAAATTTTTTTGTATCCGTAAATTTTTTCAATTTTTTTTAAATGAAGAGGATGCATAATTTTAATTAAATAATTGGTGAATTTATTTTTCCCCTAAATTTTCCAGAAAAAAATTGAAAATGAAGAGGACGCATTCGCAAAATGCGTCCACTAATTTTAATTTTTTAATTTAATTTTTATTTTGGTTTTTCGTAGTAGAATTTTTTGTAATACATATTAATGTATTTAATATATTATCATTTTTTTCTTGAATATGTTGGTTAAAAAACTGAAATAGCGATCGTGTCCTCTATTTTATTTATATTTATATTATTATTTTATTTTCTGTATTTTAAAATAATAGTCATAGAAAAGTAACGTAGAGAATGCATTGTCTTACTATTTATTTTTTGTTTGTATTTTTCTTATGTTTCTGATATTTTTGTATGAACGAAATTTTATATATATATATATATTATAAGAATTAATGTATTTTTGAATACGCATTTCTGAAATGCGTTCTCGTGTGGTAATTTTTATTTATATTTATTTATTGTATCTCTAAATATATATTTTTTTAAAAGACATATTTCAATAATGCGTTTTAATTTCAGAATAAATTAATTTATTAAAATTTCCAAAAATAATTGAAAATGCGTAGGATGCATTTCAATAATGCGTCCTCTAAAATTAATATTGTTTTTTAATTTTATTTATGTTACAATAATTTTAAAGGGAAAAAAAGGAAGAGGACGCATTATTGAAATGTGTCCTCTAATTTAAAAATATATTTATATTTTTTTTGGCAAAGTCTTGCGAAAGACGGGGTTTAATTAGAATAATAAAAGGTAAAAAGTTTTTGTTGCAATATTAGTAGTTATAAATTTTATAACCCGGTTCATGCAATCCAAAAATTTTATCTTCATTTCTTCTAATTTACACTTTAAACCTTGGTATTTTCAGGATTTATGGAAAGACCGTCTTTCAAGAGACGGACTCATATTTTTTCAATTTTTTTTAAAAAATTAAAATGAAGAGGACGCATTCTCAAAATGCATCTTCTAATTTTAATATATTAATTTAAAATTTATTTTGCTTTTTGGTAGTAGAATTTTTTGTAATACATATTAATGTATTTAATATATTATCAATTTTTCTTGAATGTGTTGGTCAAAAAACTGAAATAGTGATCGCGTAATCTATTTTATTTATATTTAAATTATTATTTTATTTTCTGTATTTTGAAATTATAGTCCTAGAAAAGTAACATAGAGAATGCGTTGTCTTACTATTTATTTTTTGTTTTATTTTTCTTATGTTTCTAGTATTTTCGTATGAACTAAATTTAATACACATATATATATATATATATGTGTGTGTGTGTGTGTTTTCCTATGAATAAATGTATTTCCGAAGACGCATTTCCGAAAAAATGTGTTCCCTTTCTAAAAATTTAGAAAGGGAAAAATAAATTAACGTCATTTTCATTTTTTTATGTTTTTTAAAATGAAAAAATATAATATATTTTTAAATTAGAGGACACATTTCAATATTGCGTTGTCAAAATTTTTAGAGTTCTAATAAATAAATAAAAATAAAAACATTTCAATAATGCGTTGTCAAATCAGCTTCTCTCTATGCGTATTCTCTCCTGCATCTCTCTTACTTTACCAACTCCACCGATAACGACTAGTTGCAGTACTATTCTTACCTGAATTCGCCATCGTCATCCTTCTAACGCCTGGCCACGACCTTTTCTTCCCGCCTCTATGGTGGCTCAATCTCAACAAAAGGATAACCAAAAATCTTTCGCTCAAATCCTCTAAGCAAGGAGCCCTCCTATTTCTGATTCTCTTCCATCAATCCTCAACCTTAGTCCGATTACTCATTTCAAAGGGGAACTCTCATGTCTCTACTCACCAGAACATATTCAAGTTCTCTCCAATCACTACAACAATGCTCTAATCGACAACTATCCTAAAGGTAGACCATCAATGGAGAAGATTGAAGCTGACTTCAAAACCATCGGTTTCGCTGGAAAATATTAGATAGGTGCCATTGACTTTAAGAACATTCTGATTCGATTCCAAAACAAAGACGACTTCCAGAGGTGTTGGATTAAGACAATTTGGTCTTTTAATGGGGTACATATGAGGGTATTTAGGTAGACTCCGGATTTCAAGCCAAATCAAGAGTCATCTATAGTGCCGGCGTGGATTACAATCAGGAACGTTCCGTTATACTACTACAACAGAGAATCAATTCAAGCTATAGGCAATCAGATTGAAGTTTTCATCAAAATGGATACAGCTACGGAAAGGCTTACAAGACCTTCAACCATGAAAATCTGTGTTGAGATAGACCTACAAGCTCAACTTCCTGCAAACATAAGGTTAGGATCTATCTCTGATAATGATAAGTATCCATTATAATTTGAGAATCTTCCTACATACTGTACACACTGCAAGAAAATTGGAAATGATAGGGCTATATGCAGAGTTCTCAATCATAACCTCATACCCAAATCACAGCAAAAACCGAAGCATACAACCACTGACAAAACTCCCCAGATAACTACTACTGATAAACCTCCACAAAACATCTGGAAACCAGTCACTGAACCTTTGAACTCTACATCTGGACTAACAGCTTCACAAAAACAAGAGTTCTTAAGCCAACATGCTAGAAGTGAGAAAAAGGCTGGAATTAGAGACCACAGGGATAAATTACACAGGAGCTTCTCAGCCAAAAACCTTAATGCCAAATCTATTACCAATTCAGTCCAGTTGAGCCACTCTGCATATGCAAAGATCCAACAAAAATTATCACCTATCAACGTAACAGAAGGAAAAAAGAGCTCCTCTTCTATAACTGCACCCATTACACTGATCAATAGTGCTCAAAATTCACCTGCAGAACTGGGAATTAGCAGCAAATGGATAAAGAAAAAATCTCTATCATCCAGAGATGACATATCAGGTATCTCCCTCTCTTGTACTCCTACAGATTATGACTCTAACAATCTTGTTACGCAGTCTCTTATAAGAAGTCCAGTTACAGCAAATAGGTTTCTACTACTTGAAAAAAAGATGAACCTGAACCCTTAAAGAAAAAGAGTACTGAAGAGCTTCAGCAGGAGAAGGTAAGTCACCTCAAAACTGCTAGTACTTTTAACTTGAGGCCTTTAAAAATCAGAAAGAGAACTCTCTTTAATAAGATTAACCAGATCACTACTGTAAGGCCCTCTTCACATAGCAAGAAATTAGTTATTAATGATTGTTAAGACTAGTAACATAAAAGGAATGGTCTGGAATTTAAGAGGCATTGATACATCTTTGGAAAGGCTGAAAAAGTTAATTAAGATACACTCTGTAAGATTTCTATGCATAATTGAACCCAAGCATGATCAATAACAGGGTGAAAGCTATAAGAGGAAACTTCATTTTGATAACTGTTTTTGCTCCATGAAGAGTAACATATGGCTTCTATGGAACTCTGATTTATCAATTGACATAACTATAGATTCTGAACAGTTCCTCACCACTAAGTGACATTGCTATAGGTAGTGACATTGCCACTAATCCGAAGCCTTTTAGATTTTTGGATGTATGGTTAAATAGGCCTGAAATAAATCAGATCATTGTTGACTCCTGGAATAAGCCTATTCATGCAACTAGAATGACTAGATTTTACCTAAAATCAAAAAGGCTGAAACCAATTCTTAAAACTTGGAATAGAGAGCATTTTGGAGATATCAAAGGTAATATTAAAAAGGCTGAAGAGAACCTAAGAAACCAGGAACTGATCTATGAAGCTTCTAATTCAACCTTAGATCACATTGAACTTAAACATAGAAATGCTCTACTCCTTAAAGCACTCAAAGAAGAAAACCTATTTTGAAAACAAAAGGCCAAAGTTAAGTGGCTTAAAGAGGGAGATGAAAACACTGCTTTCTTTCATGCTTCTGTGAAAGAAAGGAGGCTTAAACAGAGTATTTTCAGAATAAAATCTCTGGGGGGCATTGGATAGATGATCCAATAGAAATAGAAAGGGATGCAATAAGTTTTTTCACACAATTACTTACTGATGATAATAACCATAGTTGTGATCACTTTAAATCCCATTTCTTGAACCACATTCCTAGCTTAATATCTGAACAGGATAACCACTCTTTGCTAGCTCAACCAACCTTAGATGAATTTAAAAAGGTGATTTTTTATCTTAATCACAATAGTACACCAAGACCTGTGGATTTACAGCAAACTTCTATGAACATCACTGGAATACAATTGCCCAGGATATGTTAATGGCTGCAACTGAATTCATAAAAGGTAGTGGAATATATCCCGGTATTTCTAGCACATGGATCTCTCTAATCCCTAAAAAGGAAGTTCCCAACACATTTGCTGACTTCAGACCAATTAGTCTATCAAATTTCATAAATAAAGTTTTTTCAAAACTAATAATGGAGAGAATGGAAGTTTTAATGCATAAACTGATCCCAAGTAATCAAACTGCTTTTATGAAACAAAGAGAATTGCTGATAATATTATATATCTGCAAGAAATGACCAAATTCATTAATAATAAGCAGAAAGATCCCAATTGCATCATTAAACTGGACTTAGCCAGAGCATTCGATAGGGTTAGTTGGAGTTTCCTAGCTGATATCATGAAATGTTTTAGTTTCCACTCTGATTTCATAAAGGTCATAGTTAATAATTTGAATGCAGCTCGTTTCTCTGTAATCATAAATGGAAAGCCTTCAGGTTTTTTCCAAGCTTCTAGAGGAATCAAGCAGGGAGATCCTCTCTCGCCTTGTTTTTTAAATTTATTTTCTGAAGCTTTTAGTAGGACTCTTATACACAATTTTCAAAATGGGAAACTAACCTATTTTGGATTACCTAAAGGGGCTCTTCAAATTTCACACCTAAGCTATGATGATGATACTGTCCTATTCGTGCAAGTGAATAAGCTTTCAATTGTTAGACTTAAGGCTTTTCTAGAGGTTTTTGAAAGTGTAGCTAGGCAGAAAATAAAATACTCAAAGAGTAATTTCTTTATTAGCAAACATGCTAAGAGGGAACATGTACGACATCTTAAAAGTCAGCTTAACATGTCTCAGGGTAAATTTCCATTCTTATACCTTGGATGTCCTATTTTTACTGGTAGATCTAAACATGTCTATTTTCAACCACTTATAGAGTCTTTTGAAAAAATGACCAAAAACTGGAAAAATAAGTGGATTACCATGGCAGGAAAGTTAACCCTGATCAAAACAGTCATGTTTTCTATGCCTCAACACTTATGGGCAGTTCTCAGGCTTCCAAAGACAGTTTTGAAAAAGCTTAAAAGAATCATAACACATTTTTTGGGTGAAAAAGAATTAGGCTATAAAAAAGTTTGGAGAGACTGGAATAATATCTGTTTTCCATTAGCACAAAATGGACTTGGTCTTAGAGATTTCAGTGATATAATTAGAGCTTTTTCTCTGAAATTATGGTGGAAATTCCAACAAGGAACTTCTCTATGGTCTCAATTTCTATGGACTATCCCTCCAAGTAGGAGATTTTCTCAAAACTAGAAGATGATAGTTGAAGTGAATGAATTGCCTGAAAAATGTACTACAGTAATACATGGGAAAGGTTTGCCTAATTTCTTGATCTCAAACTGGACATGATTTAGACCATTGCAGGATTTTATGAATGATCATGATCTGCAACTTAATTCACTAACAATTGCAGCTTTTACACAAAGCAAGGAGCAATTACTACCCTCACTCCACTTCCTGCCCCCTCAAATTATTCAATTTTTGCAGGTTGCACAAATTTGTTCACAAAGAGATGACAGAATGGTGCGGAAACCCTCCTCAAATGGACATTTCACCTTTAAATCTGCTTACAAAACAATTGCAAAGTAAAGAAGACCTCTCAGATCCTTAGCTCAGGTTTGGCATCCAAAACTTCAAAAAAAGATCTCAGTTTTCATGTGGAAGTTGGTAAATGCTATTCTTCCTTTTGATGATATTGTGATATACTCAAATATAAGTGTGGCCTCTAAATGTGTTTACTGCTGCAATTGTGATAGTCTCTCTCACTTCTTTAATGATTGACAGTTTGCATCTAAAGTGTGGGATCATTTTTGTCCAGTACTAAAACTACCATGCCTGAGTTTAACACTATATGGGATAGATTAACATATTTTGGTATGTAAAAGGAGAATCTATAGTTCACACCACTTTCATTAGATTAGCTCCATCATTTGTATGTTAGCATAAATGGAAAGCAAGAAATCAATCACTGTTTGACAATCTGAACCCAAATCTTGAGTTAGTTAATCAGAATATCAAACAAGATATATTTTTAGCTTTCTATGTTACACCTTGTTCAAGTAGCACTACCACTGATGTAGAATGGACTCATATAGGACTTATCCCTAAATTAAAGCCTCCACCTAAACCAAACATTAGATCTGTTAGGTGGAATAAGCCGATTAACTCCTTCAAAATTAATGTAGATGCATCTTGGCTGAAGGATACTAAAACTGCAGGTATAGGCATAGTCATAAGAGACTTTAATGGTCACCTAATTAAGGCCTTCATGAAATCCATAAAGGCAGACTCTAGTTTACATGCTGAATTGGTAGCCATTAGAACAGGAGCTAAAATTTGTTTATCTCTACATCTTCAAAACTCCATCATTGAATCTGACTGTAAGGTGGAAATTGAGTCTATCCATTCACCACTGAAAGCTCCATGGCCTTTATATGCACTTGTCTATCAGATTAGTGAGTTATGCTCTTCAATTCCACTAATTCATACACCGCGACAAGGTAACCCAGTAGCATATTATTTGGCAAAAGGAGCTAACCAAAATTCAGAACCAGGAATTTTTTTGGACTACGAACAAATGGATAGAAAATGTAAAGGCCTTTTGCTATTAGATAGGCTGAGTGTGCCAGATTTACGAATTGATGGCTAGAACAGATACTGTTGATTTTGGTTTTCATTTGCAGGATACATTCAAAGGGCGTGCAGAAAGCAAAGCAAGACCTCAAATCACAATCACACACATGTGCAAATTTGGTGTCAAATGTGAGGACTCATCTGCGTACAAATCATGTGCGGATAAAAGGGAATCAGCAAAACTGAACCATACAAATCAAGAAGCTTCAAGTCTAGGAGATATGCAGATCTGAACAATACAAGAACTTATAAGATGCTTTTGTCCATATAAATATGATAGGAACTTTTGGAAGTCTGGCCACTCTTAACTTACTAACACGAGGGGTGGAGGTAATTAAAGTGGAATCACTTCCAAGACTTCCTATCACACATAGTTATAAACAGTAATTAGGTTATTTTTCCTCAGAGGTTCAAGTCAACTATTGAACTAAATTATTGAAACCATACTACAATTATTATTTTGATGGATAAATGATCCAAATAAAACTCCCTCCCATATATTTATGGGGTTTAACTTTAAAAAAGAGAGAGTAGAGAATGCGTTGTTTTACTATTTATTTTTTGTTTGTATTTTTCTTATGTTTCTGGTATTTTTGTATGAACGAAATTTAATACATATAGGTATATATATATATATATATGTTTTCCTATGAATTAATGAATTAATAAAGGGGAAGAAAAATGCGACAAAAAAGGGACGAATGCCGATCAATGAAGGCAGAAGAAAAAGGTAGCAGAAGAAAGAAAGCAAAAGAAAAAGGAGAACAAAAAAAGGGATAAAGTGAAGACGCATTTCCATAATACAACTTCAAATTCAGGTTTTAAAAAAATGCCGGTCAATGAAGGAAAAGGAAAAGCAAGATGAAAAAAAAAATTCCGAAACGCATTTTCGAAATGCAACTTTTGCATAGATTAAGTTTTAAAAAATAAAAACAAGAGGACGCATTTCCATAATTCTCCCTCCCCATTTGCATCCGACAGCAGGCATTGTAACACCAAACTTGGAATTTTCTCCCTCCAATGGGAGACACCACCATGGGTGGAGATAGGTTTCATCCTTTACTTTGCTCTCCTTCTTCACTTTATCTTCTACCACTTTTTAAGTGGCCTTCCTTCTTCTACCATTCTTGTGAATGACCTTCTTCAATGATAGTATCAAAATAAGCTCACATTTAAGTCTTCAAATCTTCGAAGATAGTTTTCAAAGTCTTCAAAGTTTTCCAACAATTCCCTTGTTACACAAAATCCTCTAGAAAAGTAATAAAAGCACAAAGACGCTCTTAACTCTCCTTAGAGAATTTCAAGGAAAAAGTCACACAGAGCACAAAAGTGTACAAAAGTGAATCCAAAAAGTCCCAAAATAACTGTATAAAATGGACACATCAGTGACACTCAGAAACCTAATGCCCTGAAAAATGGCCAGAAACGCGATGTTGTGAACATCTTCTTTTTCATTGTCGTGAACCTTCGACATTCATAAAAAATCCCAGAAAATGCACACCCACCATGTTGAGCCCTCCTACGTACAGAAACAGCGTGAATCGATGAGAAGCGGCGTAAATAGATGAGGCGTGAAACCATCAGCCTGAATTGCGGCAGCATGAAACCTTTGATATGACGGGTGGTGGCATGCGGTAGGTAGAGATGATCGAGCAGAAGGCGGTTGAGAGGTGGTGGAGGAAGGTTGAGATTTGGGGGTTGAGAAGAGGTGTAGGGTGGTTAAGTTTGACAAAGGAGAAGGAATAGGTTGCAGCCGATTTCTATAAAAATAAAAATAAAGTAAACAATAGCGAGGTTTTGGATACATAGGTTAACCCTACTTGTGGCTGCTAAAAATGAAAATTAAGGAAACAAAAGTGAAATCCTACTTGCAGCCGTAAACATATAGTTAAATGTTTCGGCAACTTGGACCAAAAAACCTGAAACCCATTAAAGGTGGTTCTTGTGTAGAATCTCCTTTAATTGATATCCATAAAAGGTGAAATCGCTTTTAATCAAATTCTGAGCACATTTAAAATGATTGGGATCTGAAAAACATAAATTCATTCGATTAAAGGCGATTCTTCAAATTTTTTGCAAAATCGCCTATTATCGTTGACCATAGGGTGTGTTTGGCAGGATATATAAGTGTTTTACTTATAAGTTAAACACTTTTTTTATTGTTAGATAAACTGCTAAAAAAGTGCCTATTTGAAAAGTAGATACTATTTTTTTGGGAGAAAGCAAAATCTGGTATCCCCCTACTTTCAAAATAAGCCAAAATAAGTTAGATTTGCTTTAAGCAAAATTCTGCTAAATATACCCTTAGTAGGGAGTTCCCCACTAATAATTTATTTTATTAGGTTATATTCAAAATTAGTAATAATTTCATTATTTTTGTACAATTTAGAGTAACACATATAACTGCGGATGATCCAGTTAGATATTTACCACTATACCATGTCCATGGATAATCCACATTTTTTTAAAACTGAAACTGGGAGTTCATAGTCATAGATTTGAAGAATCAGCAACAGGTGCACAAGCATAAAACATCATTTCGTTTACCAAAATATAACAAAATCTAGGACCCATCTTCTAACTTTCAACAAACTCGAATGGACCATTATCTATTTAATCTCCCTTTCTCCTGAAAGAGCATCCCTCAGTGAGTCTTGCTCATCCACCGATGGGCTGACACAAAACATTCTAGCAATTTTCGCACATCACCACAGCCTGGGAATGGCTGAACACAGTTGTGATGTTAAAGCAACCTTGACACTTGACATCCATGAAGAAGAAATTGGGAGATGGAACCAAGAACTTGAGCTTGTGCTTCCTCTTCTCCAGCTCGGCCGGAGAGTTGAGCAGATCAACATCGTTCGGGAGCACCATTTTATTAGTCGGACTTCCTATCACACAATGGTCGCCGATGTGCTCTGTGGGATGAGGATGAAGAGAGCAACTGCGCAGACGGGAGCGAGCAGAGAATGATAATCCACATTTCAGTTACACATTGAAACAATACAACTCAAGGATAAATCCACTATGGTAAGTCATACCGGTTACATGTAATTTAATTTTCGTTTAACATTTATTTTTTTATTGATCATTCAATAGTGGAGAATGGCCTATTAAAGGCGGTTTTTTTGAACCAGAGAAGGTGGTTTAGAATCACCTTCCGTGGCCTTTAATGGGATTAGAAACAATGTCTGAACTAAGAGACCATTTCTTACCTTTCAAAAAATAGCTCCCGGAAACAGCAAATCGTATTCTAGGCTTCACCAAATGACCAAAACAGCAAGCAAATCAAGAGAACAACAAGCAAATTGCGGAAGCAAGAAACCCTAGCAGGGTTGTGCGTAGGAGTGGTTGGGCTTTGCGTTGGAGATCGAGGGCTATATGTCGAAGGCTGGGCTGTGCGTCGAAGGCCGTGAGCAGAGACCATGGGCTGTGCATCGGAGGCTGGAGTGGCGTGGTTGTGCATCGGGGTCGTGTGGCAAGCGTCGGAGCCTAGAGGCAAATGCGAGGCTAGAGGCAGTGGCCAGAACCTAGGGAAGTGTATGGGTGGCATGGGCAGCGCAGCTTAGGCTGAGAACTTAGGGGAGGTATGGGAGTTGAGGGTTTAAGACTGAAGTTGGGCGTAGGGTAGCGTGAGGTGGGGGCTGAGCTACGGAGGTGGGTGTGAGGTGGGGAGAGAAGTTAGACGGAAATAGGGTTTTAAAGGGGAGAAATGAAAATAGGGGAGAAGTAAAGGCAGACTCGTGGGTTTGGGATAAATTAAAATGACTAAGTATGGGTTTAGGCCCATTAAAGACGGTTTTGCCTTTAGAACCCTCTTTAAAATGAAAAGTTGACCTAGGAAAGTATTTCTGAACTCGAAAATAGTTTAGAACCTTAATTAAAGGCTTCTAAAGGCGGAACTGCCTTTAATCGATCACCATTAAAGACAGAAGAACCGCCTTTATATAATTTGAACCGCTTTTAAAATGACCCAAAGGAATTTCGAACTCGGAATTGGTTTCAGACCTCAATTAAAGGCGGTTCTAATGGAATCGCCTTCTAATACCTCCTTTAATAGAGCTCTCTTTACTAGTGATTGCATATATATTAACTGTATTTTTCGATTTATAAATTAGTACATCCACAGGGATATGGAAACACACCTACCAAGTGAGAAAACCCCCGTTGTGTTGAGTTGCTATGGAGAAGAGTGACACATGAGCTATTCGGGGAACATGATGATCAAGGCCCTAGTCCCTAAAGGGTTTTGAACGGTTACTTAGTGCCAACAACCTGTTCATTAGGGACGCCCTCTTCTTCGAGCTATTAGATGCTACCAGACCCATAGTGTTCAAGGTTGTGATTATTCGTACTTGAATTTTTTCCGCTTAACAATATTTTGACGTTGGATTGAAATAAAAACAAAATTACTGTTATTTGGAATTTTTTCATGTAATTTATGTAAGATTCAATACACTAATAATATTGTTATTTTAATATATCGGTTGTCTCATTTTTAACCCTAACATTCCAAAACCATAATTTTCAATTACTTTCAAAGACAAAATTAAATTAGAGATGTGTATTAAAAAATGTTTCAATCATTTTCAAACAAACATATAATCTTTTCGACATTATTTTTTTAGTAAGGTTCAATTTTTCAGACCAATAACCGACACCGACCATCCATCGCATATGACGTCATAATACTGACACATGATGTGAAGTAGGTCCTTTCATTATACGCCATTTGCGACGTCGTGTACATTTCAATTACATCATTTATTTTGATTTCATAACTTTTTACTTTGGTTAAAAATAATCAAGGTAAAAAACCTAACTTTTACTTCAGTTATTTTTTAATCGAGGTAAATAATTTATTTCGTTTAAAAAACCGAGGCAAAAGGTCTTTTACCTCGGTTATTTAGAAGAAAAAAAATCAAATTTAAGATTTAGGAAAAAGGTGTGAAGTAAAAAAAAATCATTTTCTTGCAGTTCTATGGCATCAAAGATTTAAAGGATTAGAATTGAGAATTTGGTTTAAAATTTAGGATGCTGTGAATCGGATTTTGAGATTTTAGACTTGGAAATTTTACCCAAATATTTTATTATTACCAAAATATGCTTAACCCACTATTTAAATCTTTGGTTACAATACTACATTTTTTAATTTTAATTAGACTAATCAAATCTTTTGATCAATGTAACGTTAACATTTTAAAATGCCCAGTTTTATTTTATAATATAATACAATATACTTCCTTCATTCCACAATTAATTTCCGATTTACGTTTGACTAAAAAAAATTACAAACTGATGTGGCAACATATTTTAATGTTAAAAATTAACTTTTATAAGTTTTTGCACGAGTGATGTCATGAATAGTGTCAGAAAGTACTCCCCGTGTTTCTCTGTACATGTTTGGCACCATAAATTTGGGTTTTGAATTTATGTGAATAAAATGAGTAGATGAAATTAAATTTTGAAATTGAAAAGTAGAATGAGTGAATATTAAAGGAATTTTTCCAAAAAATAAAATGTGCTCCAATATAATTAAAAAATCAAAAAATTGTGACAAATACAGTGAAATGGAGAAGTAGCAAATAATGGTAAATTTAAGTATGTATTGGCTTTGAATGTAAAATTTACAAACAGAATGCTATTTGTGGGATTGATGATTATAAAGGGAAATAGGAAATTATTTGTAAAGGGTAGTACTTATTTTTTAGTTAGGACCACACTAAAATATTTGACAATCAATTAAAAAAAAAAGGAAAAGGGGGACTATAAAATATAGTTAATTAGTTAGATGGTCGGTTACATGGACCGAGTTTCGTTACATATTGGGTGAATCCTATTTGCCGAAATGAGTTACTCTTAAATGGATATTTAATATAAAAAGGCTTGCGATTAGAGGGGAAAAATTGTGTAAGTAGGCAAAAAGGCATGGGGAACCCCAAAACCCAAATCATGATTCTGGCGGTCTTCGTTCTGTATGCTGCTGCGGTTGAAGCGGTGTCGGGCTCAACAAAGATTATAATAGACAGACCGGTTCCTACTGGTCCCAACCCAGAAGAACCCCCCGAGTCTCCACCCAGGCCGGCAGACATCAGTACTGATCCACACCGGCTACCCGCAACTCGAACTCGGTCCGGTTCATATGATTTTGAGAAAGCGCCTCCACCATTCTAATTTTTCTATTTCTGGTGTAATAGATTTTCTTAATTCAAATATTGGAGCAATGTTCTCATTCTGTTTAGAATGATTCCAAATGAATCCATTACATCTTTTAACCACTTGTTATTAAGTTCAGGTTGGCTTATTGCTGATTCTAATTTAAAATTACTTGCGGAGATTTAATAAGCATAAAATATAGAAATCACAAATTCTTGTTTTGAACTCATCCGGTAGAGGGTCATTTTACAACTGATGTATTTAATGAGGTGATTTGATTTTAGTTATCACTATAATTTTACTCAAAAAGTTACTAAACTGAATTTTTTCATAATTGGTCTGATAGTTAGTCTGTGTAACAATATAGACGTTTTCTATGGAATTTTATTTGTTTGAGCGTGAATTTAAATTGGGTAATGTGAGCTTTAATTTAATTGGGAGATCAGTTCATAGTATAAAACCCCTTTCAATTGTTTTATATTTGGATTATTGGATTGTTTCCTGTACTAATAAATAAAATTCAAATTAGTAACAAATAATTATAATTTTGCAACATGGAAAGAGAATCACACCTTGATTTCTATTAGATCCGAACCTTTAATACCATTAATCCCTGGACCATTGATAGAGTCACCCAAAATTTTAATAAACGACTTGGACGGTTAGAAGTGAAAAGGATCCATCCAGTAAATGCGCTTCTTCTCGGGGACATTAAATATTAATCTCTAAGGTTTTCTACAATAGGTATAAAAATATAAAACACTAATTAATTAATAGATTTGCTTAAATGACATGAGTTTGTACCTATCACCACTCAGCATACGGTGAAACGAATAATTTTTTATCTGTTCTTCCTAAACTTCCTAAACTGAACTAGGGTATTGGTATAGTGCGCGATTTTTGAGTCCTCTCTCTAACTTTTTTCTCTTTGTCTTCTCTCTAACCATTTTCAAAACCAAATCTTAGTTCAGTTGGGGGGCCGCCGTCGCCGGAATCTCTGCTCCGGCGGCTCCCCCCTCCCAATCCCACCCCCAACACCATTACCTATCACCCTCCCAACCTCCAGTCATGTTCTGGCTACAGATCTGG
>JAULKM010136623.1:0-18770 GCA_032355605.1 Rubia tinctorum
ATTTTCTTTAGCAGAATTCGTGTTGCTGCCGCCGCTGCTGCGTCATCAATGGCACGTGCACCATCCGTTAGGAGGTTAACAGCTCGTAAAGGATCTGTAAGTTAATAGTACCGACGAGATTTTTTTAACAGGCTCATGCTTACTTTGAAAATATAACAGAGTCTGAAGTAGATTGCAAGAACAACTTATTGCACAAGTAAACCTTTCACTCATTGAACTCTATCTATCTTTTTTTTCTTTTTCCTTTTCATTTCTCGACGTCAGTGCCACAAAACTTACTATTGCACTGATATTTAATAATCATGCAAATTATGCTTTCTTTCATGCAATTAGTTTGTTGGTTAAGTAAGCTGTTTGAAACCGGTTTTGAGCAATTATACATTTTTCAGGGACTGACTCCAAAGAGAACGGGCGATGTTGATTTTTCTTCGACACGACCACAGGAGCACCCTGGAGATGTGACTAAGAGATCAACTTGAGAATTTTGTAAGATCATAGGAGAAAAACAAAATTTGCATTCTTACGCTACTCATTTATAAGTGCATAAATAAAAGTTCTTCCTGTGATATTTCAGAACATATTTTAATAGAGCGCGTCTTGTAGCTTCTCTAGCTTAGTAGCAGAAACAAAGCAGCCGATTTTACATTTTCTTGATAATCCGCATTCGCATTAGAAGGCGGAAAAGCTTAGTATATCGGAAAAGCTCTGGAAGGGCTAGCTAGACTAGATGCTACATGTACATCAGAAAAGTTACACTGACTCATTGACTGTATGTACTAGAAAAGTAGCTGTTGTATATCCTGGCTGGATTCTTGATCCCCGGTTTCATTGGTCATTCCACGCTAGGAGGAGAATCGTGCACCGCCATATGATATAGAGGCGCGTGCGCTGCTCCTGCATGAACCGCGAACACCTCTGCCTCGAGCAAACCTGTCTTTGCTCCCGGCTCGAGAATGAGTTTGCTGGTGCAGCCATGGCTAAAATGTTGCAAGAAAAGAAGGTATTTTATGAGCTTATGAGCATAAACTCTCTGTTATAGCTTATGTATAGTGAGAAACGGGACATGTGGTGGCCAGGGATTGGATGAGAATTGATCAGGACAGTGTGTTGTGGGCCCCCTTTGTTCATGAAAAGATGAATTGGGGGACTCATCAGGTTGCGTTTCTGCCATAGATACAAGTGTGGCTAATTCTGTCTGTGACATATTTGTCTCCTGAGATGGAGATATTAGCCCTACTCAGAAGATATTAATTCCAGGAATTTCGGGCTTATGCTTTTAGTTTAAAGCATAGACTGTGAAATTGTTTAATTGAGAAAGCTACCAATCCATGACAAAACGACATTATCAAGAGGAAGTGAAGTTCATTGAGGGATCAATTAGCTACACTAGAAGGAAGCGATTTGGATAAGCTATTGTGATGCTCGAGTCAGATGTGATGTTTGATTTCTACATAAACTATTTCCTTGGATTCGCTCTATGTTTGATGGAGTCGTACTTATGAGTTAGTTTGACTTATTTTGAAACGGGAGAGAGATTATCCTTTCCACTAAAACCGTCTTATGTTTTAAAAATAAGTTACTTCATTAGAGTTCATCAAATACACGAAATTTTTTAGTTATGTCATAAGAGGAAAATCTATTTTTTCACCAAAATTGTCATAGTAAGCTTTCAAGCAGTGGGAGGAATCTAGGGTTATGATTGCGTGCTCGTTGAAGAATGAGCCGACGATTCATAGGCAGTGATTCGATTAAGGGAACCCTCCATTCAGAGTCGTAATTAACAAAGGCGGGTAATTATAGGATAATTGTCACACAAGCTAGAGTGTGGTCTACTTCCATACATAGAGGAGCTATATGAGGCGGAAGCTCCACGTACGATTCTGAAGCCAAATTATTTTACTTTCGAAATAAATTACTTTACTGGAGTTTATTAAACACACAAACTTATTAACTTACAAAGAAAAATAACTTATAAACGCCATTAAATACATGAGAGTACGTTCAACTTTTTCTTCTTTGAATGTATCAACAATATCTCATTTTCAAATATAACAAGAGTTAGATCATTATGACCTGTCCATTTTGTTTTTTCGTTCTTTTCCATGAATTTTACTCACCTATTTCCTCTGCAAATTTTAGTTTGTACAAAAAAAGTAAAGGTTTTTTTTTTGGAAACATAGAGAGTAATTTCTTTAAATAAAAGTGGGGCCTAGTCCATCTAATACACGCATTAATAATTCTAGAAGAGTAACAAAGACACAATCCCTAAAACTTATCCATATGTTCCTCCAAATGAATGAAGAAATTAATTCCCGAGGTCTTCTATTTAAGACATTCAAATTTATTGTCTAAAAAATAGAAGTGGTGCTATAAGTTATAAAATAAGATAATTGTTGCCGAACTGTATAAATTTGAAGTGCTGTAAAACCAACTGTTCACTATGAAATAAAATGCGGAGAATTCGAGAACACAAATATCACCACTTCTCATTACTTATCTTAATGGATTGATTGATCTGGAAAAAACCATGGTGTAATAGTATACATAACCAAAAATATGGTGTACAAAGCTTGATTCCTGAATCTACATATACACTAGATATAGCTACAATGTATACTAGCGCAATACTAATTATGCTTAATTAATTCTATATACTATCAAAACTCCCGTCTAGTTCTAGAAGTCTTGCTGATTGTTACATTACACGCACGGAATCGTGTTTCCAAAGTCGTCACATTCCACATACATGAATGACGCTAAAATACTTAAAAACACGACTCTTTACTTGGAACGCAACTGATCAGGAAGATAAATTTCTAGCAGTAATACGCCGTCTCATCCCAACATAGAAGCATGGTGATGCAAACCCTAATAATGTAGAGCTTGCCCTTCTGCTGCCTCACCATTCTCCTCCATTTCTCATATCTCCTCCCCATTGTTGTTGAAACTACAAAGACACAAAAGCTCACTTAGTCAATTTGCATGTGTTGATGGGATCCCTTGCTTTGCTTAAATAGGGTTTTTGATGAGTTTGTAGGGACATGTTGTGCCCTAAGGATCCTTTAGCTTCACGTGGCCCCTTAGAAGCTTATTATAAGAAGTTTCTAGTTTCACGTGGCCTCCCATTTGTACTTTTGCTTGATAGCTTCTCAAGACTTATTATGTCAAGCTAACATCTTCTCAATCAATTTTAGGGCCTTGCTTGCTTGCCACTTATCATTGCCACCCGTGCTTTACCATTAAACCGGTTGAACTTGTGCACCACTAATTTGTGGTTGCCCCATGTATTTCATTTGTACCTACAAATTAATAGCTCCTTCTGTTTCAATTCAAACTTTCAACCTAAAAATTTGAGATGAAAATATTTACAGTAAAAATTAACTGAAATAGAATACACTAATGTAGGGACAAGCCAATAAGGATCGTTTCTCACTAAATTTTTACAAGTACTGTCAGGCGTAAAACATCCTAGTGTGGAGATAAACCAATGACTAGCCCCTCACTATCAGAGATGGCGTATCTCTAACGTAATTTTTAACTTTATCGTCCATCGTAACTATTCTAGATTAAAATAAAGATTGACCGAAATCTCAATGGGATCACTTATCCCTCGTCATGCCCATCAAATATCTCCGATCAACACTATCACCACGGCCATCTACTTTAACAAAATAAAAAAACACTCAAATGTAGTTCACAAACTCAAAATTTCCAAGACCACAACAAAAAAACTAATTGAAAAAAGAGAAATTAATTGAGATCCAACCTTTAAAGAATGAATTTGAAACTTCAACAAGACACCATTGATCACCTGAGAAAAATATGGGGGAAAATCTAAATAGGAGAGGACTGAGACCCGTTAGCGCAAAATTTCGAGTGTGTGTGGGGGGTGGTTGGGGGTGGTGGTGTTTCTGAATAAGAAAGATATGCTATAATTATTAACCCGCCTTTTAAAACAAGAATTCATGAAATAACCGTTAAAAATGATTTAACCGTCGTCTAAACCAGATCATAGATGGTGGTTGATCGATTAACCGTCTCTTAATGAATTTTGGCATTCAAAGAGCCTAATTATGATGTCGGAACCCCTTTTAAAGGTCAAATTGGCAAATATGTGGAGTCGTTTTCTAATGGTGCCGTCATAAGTCGTTTTTCCACCGGTAGTAGTAACATAAATAAGTAATTCATATGTCTCACCTCTATTTACACAGCAATTATTATAACATTATTCAAGAAATATGTTTACCTACATATAATAGTAACAAATAAAAAAATTAATATTTAGAAACTACTTGTTGTAACGATTTAAAAAAATATTATATGTGATAATATTATGGTTAATATATCTATTAAGATATGCAGTCAAACTTTGATAGAGAATAATTTTTAAAAAAAGTAAGAGTGCAAATAGAGATGAGATGAATGAATTAGTTAATTTTTGTGGAAATCTTATACTCCCTCTGTTTCTCTATTAGTAGTACACCTTCTAATTTAGGATCTTTATTTTATAGTGGCACTTTCCAGTTATGACAAGTTTAAGGTTTTTACATCCGCTCAATTTACTTTTCCTTCTTTCAATTCAATTTCATCCACTCATGTATGAGGTGGCGCTCATTGGCGGTGGTCGATGGCGAGGTGTGAAAGTGGCAGAGTGGTCTGGAAGAGGCGGTCGTTAGGGCATGAGATCAGGGGTGGAGGCGACGGAGTGGCCTGGATGCGGAGGCGCTCATTAGGTTTGGGGTCAGGGATGGAGGGGACGAAGTGATCTGGAAATGACGGCGCTCATTAGGGTTTGGGGTCAAGAGTGGAGGTGACAAAGTGGTCTGGAAGCAGCGGCAGTGGAGTGGTGGAGGGGTCTGGGGTGGATGTTGCGACGGAGAATTAGAGTTTGGTGTCAGGGGTGGAGGCGACAACTGCGGAGTGGAGGAGACGGCGGCGGAAGCGGCAGGTCTGGAGGTTACGGAGTGGTGGAGGAGTTTGGA
The DNA here is from genome assembly GCA_032355605.1 of Rubia tinctorum. NCBI lineage: Eukaryota > Viridiplantae > Streptophyta > Magnoliopsida > Gentianales > Rubiaceae > Rubia > Rubia tinctorum. The sequence goes on from JAULKM010136623.1 coordinate 4,983, forward strand.
GGTGACGACCGAGAATTAGTGCTTGGAGGCGGAGGGGTGGAGGAGGCGGCGGTGGCACGACAGGGATTGGCGGAGGAGATCGGTGGCGAGTCTGGGCTGATCTGGGAGCGCGGCATTAGAGTAGGTGGCGCAACATTGGAGCAGGTGGCACGAGCGGAGCTGGTGGTGTGGTGGTTGAGCTAGTCATAAAGAAGAAGGAGCTGGTGATGAAGAAGGAGAAATTAGGGGTATTTTTGTCTTTCATAATGGTCAATGCCTGAATCTATTCTGTCAATGGATGAATAGTGCAATTTGGGTATAATTGCACTATTTTACAAACACTTAGAGTTAGTTTTGCACATTTAGATTTTACAAGGTCAATCCTGCACTTTCTCAGTCTTATAGGGTCATTTTTGCACTTTTCCTTTTTTTGTATATCTATTCAAATACGTGATCAAACTTTAACAGTGTTAACTGCCAAATAGTAAGTGTGCAGTTTAATCTGTGAGATGGAGTATCATATATATATATGACCATTCTATAAATCCAAGATACATCATGATCGATAGGGCTTATCCAATTTTTTCAGGACTAAATGCCCCTACCAAGGGACAAAGGATAAGATGAAAAAAAAACCAAACATGTCCCATATTAGCATAGCAATGAAAAAATGGCAAGAAACAAGAAGGGTTCAATACAATCTTTATCCTAATCAAGGATAAGATTCTGATAAGTAGCAGATAAATAAGTTGTGGCCCTTATGGATGTAAAGCTTTTGCTAACCAGCTAGAACTCAAAGCTAATGTGGTTCGAACAACTTTTGGCCACCTCTTAAGAGTTTAGTTTCGATGTCATTTGTGGGCGCATGTATATATCTTGAAAACTTGTTGTCTCTATGGACTTGTTAGACAGACGTGTTGAAAAATATATCCCGCATCGATTCCTTACAGGGATAATAACTAATGTATAAGGTCTTGGATCACCTCCATTTAATACCAATTGGTTTTAAGATGGAAGCCCAAGATATCTTTAAATTTAACATGGTATCAGAGTTAACTATTTAAGACCTGAGCTCGAGTTGGGTTTATTGGGTCGATGTGTGGATCCCCTTTAATTTGGCCCGATATGGGTCGTGGAGTGTTTCCACGTTGGCACGTGAGGGACGTGTTGAAAGATGTATCTCACATCGGATTCTTACAAAGATAGTGACTTGCATATAAGGTATTGGGTCACTTTCACTTAGTATCAATTGGTTTTAAAATGGAAGTTCAATATACCTTGAAATTTAATAAGGTGGCACAACATCAATGGAAAATGTTGACTTGTTGGAGACAATTTGAATGTTTATGCCTATGGATTAGGATTTAAAATGAAATGAAATGAGATAAAAATGAAATGGAATGATATGATATGATTTGAAATGAATTACGCTCAACTTTAAAAAGAAAGAAGTGTTTATGTGCATGTAAATCTGATTAGATTGGGTTAAAGTGGTTGAATTTTTTTAGGCTGATTTGGATTTGAGCAAGGTCGGGTCTTAATATTAAATTGATTTTTTATCTTATATTTTAAAGGTTAAAATACAAACTAACCTTATTCTCCCTCCGTCCCAGAGAAATTGACACAATTGTTTTTGAATCAATATTTTATGCAAGATGAGATGGAAGTGTTGATGGGAAATAAATGAAGGATATTTTAGTAATGAAAAACTTAACTAGTAAATTTAATAATCTTTTGAAGGATAATATAATAAATATATAAGTTCATTTTTTGCCACTTTAGGTAAGAATTAAATTGTGCCAATTTCTCTGATTCGGAGGGAGTATTTTATACGAAAATGTCAAAATAATCTATAAAATTTGAAAGTGTCAAAATAACCCTAATTTATGGACGAAAGTGCTAAAATAACCCTTCTGGCATTGACCGTGGAAAATCTGACGCTGCCCATCCGAAAATCTGACGTTGACCATCCGAAAATGATCAAAATACCCTTGCTTAGTTTTCTTTCAAAAAAATTGAACGATTTTACCCTATAAAAATACCAGGTTAGATCATTCACTACTGCAGGGACCCTCTCTATGACACCAGTAATTTGGTACATAGGCACCGGTTATTCGAGCCCCCGAACTAGCGGTGCATAAGTATTGAGGTGTTGAAACGTAGTTACAAAGGCACCATTACCCGAAACCGGTGTTGAATCTATATTCCAACATTGGTATGCACTACCGGTGCTACAAATCTACATTCCAACACCCCTACTTAGGCACCGGTATCTCAAGGAGTTGAAATACCGGTGCCTATACTCGTTTGTATCGGTGCTAGTAAATAGGTGATCAATAAATAAATAAAAGAGCACCGGTTTTATCGGTGCTCATTTACAAAAAAATAGAAATCAAAATATTTATTATAACACAAAAAAATGCACTAAAATATAGCATAAGTCGTCAATTGAATTCAATGAACACTCAACACTAATATTCAACTAAAATAGGTAAAACTAACTCGTATCAATCTACACTAATATTAAAAAAAAGTGCTTCTAACAAAGGTAGCTAAATCTCGAGCTAGTGTTGTTTCTTGAGATAGTGATATTTCTTGAGCTTTAAGTACAGAATTTTGATATGCCTCAATAGCAGTGATATTATGCTCTCTAAGCATGCATTATCAATTGAGCATATGTAAGCATAAAACCAATCACAAATGCAACAGCCCACCATTTTGAACATTGAAGGAAAGAAGCAAATTCACACTAACCTCTGTGTTTACCTCATCACCCTCTCACTCGAATAGATTTGGATCAGTGTGTGAAACTCCGGGGTCGCCTCTATATAAATTTCCTCGAACTCGTCCTCATCCCAGTACTCGATGAAGCTATAGGGTTTCTTGACATCATCGACGAGGAATGAACGGCGCCAGATTGAGGAGAGCCATGGTGGAGGAGCGGAGATTGACGGGGTCGGTGAGGATGATGGGGGCGGAGGGGGAGATCGGCGGGGAGGGCAGAGAGGGATTGGGCGACCGCGCCGGCGGAGAGGGAGAGGAGGAGGAGGAGGGAGGGGATGGAGAAAAGGTAGAGGCAGGATAGTGGGAGGGCAATGAGGGTGAATTATTTAAGATTTAGTTTCTATAAACAAAGTTTTAATGGTTGGAATTCAATCAACAAAAGAAATTAATAGTTCAGATGAAACCAATTTGGGCTCTGTACCGGTGCCTAAGTATCCGATGTCGGTGTTGAGTTCAATATTTCAAAATTTTAAACAATCCCTCCAAAATTATGAATGAAAATTCAGGAAATTTATTTTACCTCCATAATGTAGCGCTAGTATGGAGGAAAGCAATGGTGGTGCTAGTATTATTTGATCTCTAAGTTAATTTTTAATTTTACTATTAGCTCCATAGAAGAAATTTGAAGGCGGATAATCACAAACTTGAAGACACCAAAACACAATTAAATAAGAGACGATTACGTCCTTGAAATTCGAGGTACAGTGGGTGAACGGAAGAGCCTCTAACATATTTATGAAAAATTACGCCATGGCCCAAAAATTTGTTACCACATTATTCTTCTCTCCAAAAAAACATGATTTTTGTTATCCATGCATAAAAATAGAAATAGAAAATAAATGGGGGTTTAATGAAATTTTGAAAGGCGCTAGTACATGTTCTAGAGTAATTTAGAATTGATTAATTATAAGTAAGAAAGGGAAATAAAAAATATTATGAATATGTTCTTGTGTCCGATTATAGATAAATATTTTGTTACGAACTTGAAAATTACAACGGGGGTGTATAGGGTAGCATCACGTTCGAGCGGATTTCAATTTGGAGTTACGAGTAATATTTTTACTGTTTGCACTTAGCTACCTCCAAAAAAGTTAGAGTCATCGAATCATGAAATTGGTGGCACCAAAATGCAATTCAATAATATAAGATCATAACTTTGAAACTTGGGCATGTATGGATGAACGGAAGGGGATCGAATGTCAACATTGATTTCTTCTATACATTCTTGAAAAATTACACTGTGGCCCAAAATTATGTCATCCCATTACCCATTGCTCCAAAAGACATGATTTTTGTTATTCTTGGCTAAATATAGAAGTATAAAATAAGTTATTTTTTGGCAAAATATTGAAAAACGCTAGTACATGTTCTAGAGTAACTCATGGTTGATTGCTTAGAAGTTACATAGTAAAATCGTATAGGTTTATGGATATGTTCTTGTGTCCAATTTTTTATGAATATTCCCTTATAGACATGGAAATTACATTCGGGGTGTATTTGGTAGGATCATGTTCGAGCTGATTTCAATTTGGAGTTACGAGTAAACTTTTTACCTTTTGCACTCAGGTCCCTCCAATAAAGTTGGAGGCGTTGAATCACAAAATTGGCAACATCAAAGTGCAATTCACCAAGAAACGACCGCGGCTTGCCGATTTGGGTCTGAACAGGGGAGGGTCTCAGATCAAAACAATGATTAATTCTACATATTTTTTGTAATTTACACGGTGGCCCTCAAATATTACAAACACACCATTCTCTCCCAAAAGTTCCCTTTTTACTTGCAAATAAAGGTGCATGTGAGCATTAAATGCATTTGTAGCACCAGCATATTGTAACCTATACCGAGGCTAGGTATTTTCCACCACAAATTTACCCGTCAAAATTACTAGTTCGGGCATAAGCACCAGTATTAGCACCGCTATATGTCATTCAGACAAAACCGGTGCTAAAAATGATCAAATTCAGACATTTTTTCTTCAAAGACACTAATATCTAGTACCGGTATTTATTGAACCCGTGCTAGATTTATTCATAGACACCGGTATTAGCACCGGAAGATTTCATTCAGACAAAACCGGTGCTGGAAAAAAAATCAAATCTAGAAATTATTTCTTCAAAGGCACTGATATCTAGCACCGGTATTTAGTGAATCAGTGATAGATTTCTTCATAGGCACCGGTATCTGTAACGGTATATGTCATTCAGACAAAACCGATGCTAGAAAATATTAAATCTAGACATTTTTTCTTTAAAACACCGGTATCTAGCACCGATATTTAGTGAGACACCGGTATTTTAGTTCATTTGCCAAATTACCGGTGCCTATAATATTCCTAGCACCGGTATTACTCGCCCAACACTGACATATTGATGCCTATGTAACTGTTTTCCAGTAGTGATTACTTTGTATAAAAATATAGTGTTAAATCAATACATTTAAACAAAAATAGAAAGTTAGATTATGTTGGACCAATTGACCAACCCGAATCAACCTGCTTGCTAAAATGCACACCTACATTACAAATTTACAGTCAGTTTTTACACTACCTTCTTGTCGAAAATTCTCCAAGTGAAAAACAAGAAAGATGTGCCAAAAATCTAAGCATTCATCAAGTGGAGGGGGTTGCATTTTTTGCCGACGGAGGTACAATAATGTAGTAAGCTAGAAGTGAGCACAAATGACATGACTAACTGAACCTCGACAATCACAACATTCTCTTTCAAGAGACACAAGAGATAAGTGATTTGATCAATTACTATCTTGAGAAATGTGAAGTACTATGCAACATGCAAAGCTGTTTTCATCTTGTTTTTTAGCTTTTATAAATTCAATCAAACTCATCAATTATTAAGCCTTAAAGGGATGTGACAGATGATAAGAGAGATTGAGGAGCCATCATGTAAAGTGACAATACTATCATCTTCATCTTCATCTTCTAATTCATCCATGTCGATAAAATCCAGTTTAATTCAGTTCATCTCAGTTCACCTTAATTCTAGTCAGACGAAAACGCTATATCTTTAGTCCCGCTAGCTAGTTTGAAAGTGGTTTTCATGGTAATGGTACATCAAGATGTTTTGTTCCTAGTGAATTATTTTATCCCTTTTGCTTATGGAGAATTCTAGGCTTTGGTTTTTGCATGTTTATTGCCTAATTGATATGATGTGTGGTATTTGACAATGGAAATTGCTACTAGAATGTTTGGGAAAAGAGACTGAAGTTTCACATCCAAAGTGTACCAAAATTACTATGTTGGAAATGACAATTTTTTGGAAGAGTGGCAACTAGCATCTTTAGTTGAACCACCGTATAATTTTATAACTACTCTATCATTTGAGCTTCGAAATCCTGGGAGAATACACCTAATCTTTTTTACGGTCTCTAAAACACATATTTAACTGTAAATATATATAACTATGACCAATAATGATACATAAAAAAAATCAATATTTAGAAACTACATGTTTCAGCGAATCTAACATATCACATACGGTATTATTGTTCATATATCTATTCAAATATGTGGTCAAAGTTTGACAACTTTGACTGTCAAATTGCAAGTGTACATATTCGTCTGGGATGAAAAGAATAATAAAGTTTCTGATGTGATTTTTGTAATATCATATTTTATGAATAACTCTATCTTGTATAATATATGTACTCACTACAAATATAAATACACAGAACCACAATAATTGTGGGTTTTATTTTCCATCACTGATATTATAATTTGGCATGGTATATCTTATTTTTAAATAAGATAGCTTTCGAACTACTTGCTCACTCCATAATAAACTGCATTAGATTTTGTAACTTATATGATCCCATATATCTCTTTTATTAGGAAACATTGAAATATTTATTTGAAATCCCTTAATCCAACACTTAATATGTGGCTTGATAGAATTACATCTGTTTTCAAGTTGCACATGTAAAAATATTCTCTAACATTGAAATACATACAGAAATTTTAATAAATATAGCAAATAGGTTAAAAAGTCAACCGTTAGGGATGCTCTTAAATCTGAGCATTGCATACTACTTATCTTCCTTCGTCTAAAATTAACACCTTATTACTTGGATCAATTTTATATGTCAAAATGTGCAAAAAGAGTTGTAAAATGAAGAAAATATATTTTTGCTAAAAAAAACAACAGATTTACAAATATTAATTAGAGAAAAGTTCATTTTAACCCTATATTTTGGATGAGAGTGCCGATCTAACCCTGCCAATATGAAATTGACCAAAAATCAGAGAAATGAGCATTATACCCTTGAATTTTAAAAAATAAAATTAAAAAATGACCATTATACCCTCTTCTCTCTTCATCTTCCCTAAACCATGTTCTCTAACGTTGTCTTCCCCAATCCATCTTCTCGTGTTCCCCAATCCAAGTTCTATGCCCCTGCCATTTACTTCGCTCGCCGAACTCGTTTCACCGTTGTAACCCTTACCCGTCCAAACCTACCCTCGTTGTATTAACCGCTCCACCACTGCCAATATTTGCTTCACTCTCCGCTGCCAATTTCGCTCCGCCGCTACCGCTGCCAATCTTCTTCTTCAACGACATTCCGTATCGACAATGCTTGCTCGATTGTGCGGTGGCGCAGTGTTCGCTTCGCTCTGAAGGCCGTAGCGCGGTGGAGGGAGATCAGCATCCATGGCGGGTCGGAAATGGCGGATCGCTCGAAATCTCAGGGTGGTGGCGCAAGATCTTTATCTACGGTGGGTAGGGTTACGGCAGAGCGTTCAAAATCTCAGGGGCGTAGTTTACGTGTTTGGGGTTTGTTACTGCAGGTAAGGCGGAGTGCTCGAAATCTCAGGTTTACGGATAGGGTAGGGTTATGACTAGGGAAAGACTGATGGCGGAGTGGTTTAGAGTTTAGGTTTCAGGGTTTAGGGACGATAGCGGAGTGGCGGTGGAGCTGGAGATGGACGGGGAAGGAGGAGTGATGATGGCGGAGTGGCGGTGGAGCTCTGGAGATGGTCATCGAAGGAGGTGATGTTAGAGAGTGGCGGCGGCGGCTCTTGGCGGCGGTGGCTCTTGGCGATGGCGCGGCGGTTTAGGGTGTTTGAAGATGGGAAGATGACCTAGGGGTATAATGGTCCTTAGGTTTTTCAGTTTTAAAGTTAGGGGTATTTTTGTCCTTTTAAATTAGGTCAATGTCTGAATCTTTTAGTCAACACCGAAATAGTGCAATTTGGTTATATCTTCACCATTGCTCAAAAACTTAGGGTTAGTTTAGCACTTTCAGATTTTACAGCATCATTTCTTCACTTTCACAATTTAATAGGATTATTTTTCATTTTCCCCAATTAATTAAAAAGTGTGACCAGCTTATAAAAATGAGGGAGCATTTAAAAGCTCCAAATAAAATACCAGTGAAAGGACTAATGTGATTACTAACTCACAGTTTCAAGTGAAAGGTGAAACATTTAATATGCTATTGACACTTGGTCATGTTAGTGTTGTCTATATTTGAAAATTAATAGAGTTAGTTATTTAACTGGAATTAATTTTACATGCAATTTGTACTATTTTTTGCATTGGAATGCCAGGTAATTGACCAATAACCGATACTTGTTTAATTATGATAAAGTTTTGAAAAATACTGTTTTTTCATATGCATATGGAAATATGAGATTGAATTAAAGTTATAAAAAAATAAAATATTTTAGTTGCAATACTAAAAATTTATTATGCAACGTGAATTAGTTATAAGTTTATGTCTCGATTAATACAACCCCAAAAATTTTACGTTGATTTCTTCCAACTTATAGTTTAAACTTTGGTTTTTCCATAAATTATGGCAAGACAATTTTTCAAGAGACGGACTCTGTGTAGAGAAAGTCTCATAAAAGATGGCATTTCTATAAGTTTATGGACAGTATACAGTGATTTTTACCTTAAATGTTGTAATTTTTAATAAAATATAAATATAGTATTTTAAAAGTTTAAACAGGTAATAATATGTATTTGAATGTGGAAAAATAAAAATATATAATATACAAAAATATTTTCTAAAATTTTAAATTTAGTATGTAATTCAACAAATACAACGTTTAAGGTAAAAAACAAGTGGCCTGTCAGGAGACTCAGTCTTATATGTATAAACGAGGTTGAAAAATTATTAAAACTCCTCAAACCTACTCCCTCCGTTCCACCAGTAATGACATATTTGCTTTTCCACGATGTTCAATGATCATGTTTGACGGTCAATATCTCTAGCTACATATACCAATTTTGCATTAAAACTTAATATTTGAAAAATATATGTTAAGATGAATTCAATAATATCTCATATGATATATTTAATATATATAAATATATACTTATGGTCAAATTTTACCAAATTTGATTTTGAAAAAGTAAATACTCTCTCTGTCCCAAGTTAAGTTGCACACTTTGACTTTTGACAGTTGAATAAAAAAATGTTTGACCATTAATATCTTTAACTATGATCAATTAAAAAATAATAAAAAATAGTATTATGAAAATACACATTAAAATAAATCAAACACTATACCACATGATAATATCCTTACTTATATATTAATAGAATTTGGGTTAAATATTTTTCTAATCCGACCTTTATGCTGAAAGTGCCAATAAAACCCTGTAAAATGAAAAAAAAAGTACCAAACTAACCATAACTTTATGATCAATTGTGCCGATATAACATTCCGGTCATATTCTAGCATGAATAACATATTTGACCGTTTGACCATACTAGAAAAGACAATTTTGTCCTCATGCATTTCATCTTATTTTTCTCATTTTACTCCTCTTATTGCCACTAGCCACCACCCGCCACCTCCGTCACCACCAACCTGCCACCCTCTCCCTCCGTCAGCCACCACCACCTGCCACCCTCCCCCATAACCATCATCACCACCACCACCATCACCCTACCGCTACCCAGCAACCAGAACCACCCCAACCACCACTCCAGTACCGCCCAACAAACCCCACCTCCACCCAGCCACTACTTCACCTCCGTCCAGCAACGAGATTCACCCCGACCACCACTCCACAACCATCCAGAAACATCCCACCTCCGATCAACCACCACTCCACCGCCCAGCAGCACCATATCCGCCCAAAACCACAATCCACCACCACCCTCACCCGCCCAACTCAAACCCACCACCTCACCCGCCCAGCTCAGACCCACCACACCACCATCCCACCCCACTCGCCACCACGCTCACACACTCCACCACCAAACCTCGTTGTTGCCAACCATTGACACCACCGCGTCGATTCCTCCATCTCCACCTCCCCCGAATCTCACATCACCGCCGCGTCTAACCCACAAAAACCCTACACCTGAAACCTCCCCCAATCCTCTCTCCCAAAAAATCGTGAACTACGAAGGAGAAATCAAAACACAGATTAATTAGAGAAATCAAAAAATGGATTTAACGGAGAAGAAAGAAACAAATTCAACGTTGTCAGAGAATCCGATGCAGAGGTCGGTGGGTGAGAAGAAAAGAAAGAAGAAATAAGTGCTTTTCATCTTTACTGTTTTCTCTTTTTCTGTTTTTTGTTTCAGAGGTAGAATAGTCATTTCAATACATTCTGGCCAAAATTCTCGTTGACAATCGAAATCATCGCATCCCAGGGTTATTTTGGCACATACTTCATAAAGTTATGGTTATTTTGGCACTTTCTGATTTTACAGGGTTATATTGGCTCTTTCTGTATAAAGTCGGAGTTATTTTGACACTTTACTCATAGAATTTTATAGTTTAAATTAGTCAATTTTAACTAAATGAATAGTACAAGTGCATGTTAAACTTGGACAGATGCAGTATGTCATTACTGATGGGAGAGAGAAATATATTACAAACAGAATACACGTACTCTATGATTTTTAAATGCAATTGTTTTGTTGTCTCAATTGGACTCCCCTACACTGCACTAAAATACACACTCGCTATACAAAAAGGCTATACAAAAGGGTTAAAAGGGGTTAAATCATAATATCCAAACAACAAGAGAAAAACAGAATACTAGGCATCCTTCCAAATTCTCTATTGCCTTCAATTTTTCTATTGAAATGGTTTTTTAAGAAGATATATTTTTTAGCAAGATTTTTAAAATAATTTAGAGCCCTTCTCTTGAAAATTAGAAGAAATTAAAATATAATTTTTGGGTTGCAATGATCGGGTCACAACGTTGTATAATAAAATTGTAATATTGCAACTAAAACTTTTAAATATCTATAATTCTAATTAAACCATTCTTTCCATAACCCTATGAAAAATAATGTTTTCCAAGACTTTACCATAATTATATATTTTTAATTATTTTTATTTTTATTATTACTAGCGGAGTACCATCGCGTGTTGCACGATATTATTAATTAAATATTAGGATGTATATTTTGTGTCTTACATTTAAATTGAAAATAAATTTTATTTAAAATTTTCAAGTTTAGTCATCTAAGTAAAAATATATGGGTTATGAAATAAAATAATTAATTTAGTTATAAATAGTAAAACACTGAATAAATAAAAAATGATTATTTTTATAATATTTCATTACAAAAATTTTTAAAAATAATTATTTGTACGTTGAGATTAATTTTTAAATGTTATCATAATTATTTGTATCTCATTGCAATAAATAAAAATAAAAATCAAATGACCTAATTAGTCTCACTAATTATAAAATTTCTTCAATTAGTAGTTAGTCGGTCTAAAAAAACTTTGTCATATATAATAAATAAATAATATGTATACATATTTCTATCAAAAGTACCCTATCATTTTATTAAAACATCCGAATATATTGTTATTTCATATTATGTGTTTAATTGGATTTTCTTTAGTAATATATATATATATATCATATGAGATATTTGTGGTTTTAAATATATCTTTATAAGTTATATATTTTAAAAAGTTATGATTAATTATATATAGTAAAAAATTAAAATCAGTAACATGTTATAATATTAGTATGTTTAATTTGGACAAATTTGGTTTAGGTTAGTCAGAATGACTTCAATTTCCCCAAGCAAGCAATTTCTATTATATGGTGATTGGGATGACCTAATTATTCTCACTAATTATAAAATGTCCTCATTTAACAGTTAATCAGTCTAAAACAAGACTTTGTCATATATAATAAATAAATAATATGTATACATATTTATATCAAAAGTACCCTATCATTTTATAAAAACATATAAATATTTTTTTGTATCAAATTATGTGTTTAATTGAATTTTATTTAGTGATATATATATATAGTTTGAGATATTTATGGTTTTAAATTTATCTTTAGAAGTTATATATTTTAACGAATTATGATTGATTATATATAGTAAAGAATTAAAATTAATAACACATTATAATATGAATATGTTATTTTTGGACAAATTTGATTTAGTTTAGTCAAAATGATTTCAATATCCTCGGTTGACAGCACCAAGGGAATAATTTATATTATATGGTACTTGGGATTACATTGTTTTGGTTTATTATTTATACTTTTATGATATTTAATTTCTAGTGTAGTTCAATTCAACAGAAAACTGGTCTAACTGAAAATAGTTTTAGTTAATATTTTTATTTCTAACATCACTTATTCTAAATTATTCTAAATTTAAGTGTCATTGTATAGAAAATAGGAGTGAGTACAAACTTCAGGGACTTTTGTGTAATTTCATGTTTCAACCTTCTCATTTCCCTTTCGAATGGCAACTTTCTAAAGTTAGCACACGCCATCGTCGGAGCTCCCCCGCCTCTGATCCTCCGCCGAAACACACACAATCAGCACCAAAACACACATATACTGTCAGGGACCAAAACCATGTCGTGTCTAGCATCCTGCTGCGCGTCTCTGACATGCGGACTCTGCACTTCCGTGGCCTCGGGGATCAGCAAGAAGTCAGCTAGGATAGCTTACTGCGGCATATTTGGGATCTCCTTGGTCATTTCTTGGGTTATCAGAGAAGTTGGAACTCCAATTTTGCAGAAATTCCCATGTATTACCTGAATTTCCCTTTTTTCTTTTTTTTTTATGATGTTAAAGATTTGATCTTGATAGCTTGGTTGTGTGAACTGTGAAGTTAAGTGAATTTTGATTATGGTTTCTTGGGTTATCAGAGAAGTTGGAAATCCACTCTTGCAGAAATTCCCATGTAAATTGCTTGAATTGCCCTTTTTGTTTTGTTTTTGATGTTAAAAAATTGATCTTGATAGCTTGGTTGTGTGAACTGTGATGTTAAGTGAATCTTGATTATTTTTTCTTGGGCTATCAGAGAATTTGGCACTCTACTCTTGCAGAAATTCCCATGAAAATTGCTTGAATTGCCCTTTTCTTTTGTTTTTGATGTAAAAAATTTGATCTTGATAGCTTGGTTGTGTGAACTGTGAAGTTAAGTGAATCTTGATTTATGGTTTCTTGGGTTTTATGCTGCGGAATTGTTTCTTTAGTGATTTTTTTTAGTATACTTCAATCTAATTCAGGTGAAAAAAGTTTGAATTCGGTTGATGTATATGCTGGAAGAGTTATAGTGTGGTATCTGGTCAGAGTTGTCGTAAGGTATACTTCCTTTGTTGTTTAATTACTGGTGCATTTACCTTCTGCACGTAATTTAAGGAGAGTGGAGAAGCAAAATGGATTGTCGTCATTTGAAGGGGGGAAAATGGAGAAGAACTATATTGGATGAAAGAAAAAGGGCTTTTGATAATTTTGAAGTAATCTCATTTTTCTGTCAAAGATATATGCACTAAAGAAAGATGGAAGTATTCTCAAACTTGTTTCTTGAGAGCGATGAAAAGTTCCACGTGAACTCAAATCTGATAGATAGGGGTAGATAAAAGTCCTACGTGAGTTTATTATTATTTTTTGAGTAGATTTGTAGAGTGAGGTATGTATCTATAAGCGGGAACATGTTTTCCATGCAGGGAATGATTCAGGGGATCATTCGAAAGAATGGTTCCAAATGCAAGCAGTTCTCCGTGTTAGCCTGGGGAACTTCTTGTTCTTTGGAATTCTTTCCCTTAT
>JAULKM010136632.1:0-18768 GCA_032355605.1 Rubia tinctorum
CTAGCACTAGTTTACTTCATTTGTACTCTCTATTTATTTCAGTCTGGAATACAGACTTCATTACGGGAAATCATTCTTTCAATTACACTCACATGGTATCATAACTTAGGTGAGTCCAATGAAAGTACAATTCTACTGTTCGGCATATAATCTATTTCTGCCTACATTTGCACGATGAATAATATCGTTAGACGTAACGAGTCGTGTTAGAATCTCATATTTATTTTGGACTAAGTTATAGTCGCTATGTAACATTATTGGTCACTTCTACATACATGACTCCAATTCGTAGAGTGACATGGTCAGTGCTGCTTCAGAAATTCATTGGCTTCATCATCTTCTTTGCAAGCTCCGGTTTTTCTCAAACCTCCTCCATTTCTTTTATTTGACAATCGCAATGCTATTTATTAGCATGATATTTTGTGGCTCATAAACGTGCTAAACATACTGATACAAATTATACTTTTGTGCGTGAGTTAGTCCCTTTGAGCAACATGATCGTTCGCCATGTTGAAGTTACATTTCAAATTGTTTACTTTTTTTTTACTAGTGCCTTGGAATATCCTTCTTTCAAGTTTTTCCTGTTCAAACTTAAAGTTAGTTCAAATTTTGCGCTCAATTTCAGGGGGTGATTGGAAATAAGGTGTTGGACTTATTTTCCTTTTGCAATTCCACTACTTGGTAGGATTTGTATATCAACTAATAAAATTATTAGTACTCTTGTAACCACCTACATTTAATTTGATGATAAAACATTATACCTATCAGTAATTATTCTTACACCACTAAAATTCCATTAGTGGGGATTGGCAATGATGCATTTGTGAACCAAATGGACTGACGGTTCGAGCTCTCGGTTTGTAACCTACAAGCCCTGGGGAATCTCAGGGGTAAACTCGCTGAAACTTAAGTCAACAACGAGTCCAAAATACTGTATATGAGTGAGTGAATGAATGAGAAAATGAAGAGATACCTGGTATTTATACTGTATGTTTCGAATAACGTATTTCTCTCTGTATATCTTGCTATTATCCCATAAATATGGTATCAATGCTTTCCGTTTCAAACTTGCATGTGCTAATTAATACAACCCCATAACCTTACTTGGACCTGGTCCTTATCAAAAGTCCCCAGAAAACTAGATATCTACTCGAGGATACGAGGTCTCGAGAAGATAGATCGAAAACCTACGATGTGATGATTTATAGACTCAATTAATCAGTGTTCGAGATGACACCCTCTAAGAAAACATTCGAGGTTTGTAATTTATAAACTCATATCAACATTCGAGGTAAGGCCATTCAAGCATCATTTGGGACTTCAAGTTGGTATCCACTTTTCTTATTCTTAAACCTTAGCAGAATAAGAAAAGGCACGTGTGGCCCTTCACCCTTAAGCTTAGGCGTGCGAAGACCGGCCGAATCTGAATTCATTTTTTTTTATTATTTCGAGATAATGATTACTTTTGACGTCGTTTCAAACTTCCTAACTACCCCTTTTATTCCTAACTTCTCTTCATTTTATTCACAGGTATTTCACAGAGGGAGTTATCTTTCCAATTTCTCCCCAACTTCCACCCTCCATCCTCTTCATCTCCTAGCAACTTTTCCCCTTAAAAAATTAAGTTGTGACGATCCTTTCTCTTTTCCTTCACTTTCTTACTACATTAATGGCTATTTCCAGATAGGAATCTACTGAGAGGGGGTTATCCGGTAGGGTTAGGCCAAAAGGGGAAACTGTAACTCGCCGGAAGGGATGAACTCTAATTATGAAATTAGTAATTCCGAGGGGTCACAATATGATTCCAATATGGAGGAAGATAATATAGGCCAGACTGATTACAATTCAGAGGTGTGGCCTATTACAGACATGCCTCCTCTAGGATTTAAGGGTGTTTGGCCTCCAGGCCTAGGATAACCCTTCGTGAGGAAGTCTCCTACCACCGGATAGGTTAGGGTCTTTCCCCCAACACACGAGGAAGAAAGGGAGAGAAATACACCTCTCAAGGAAGAAGAAGGATTAGATTAACAATTCATCTAAGAAGGTGGAGAAGAGGAAGAATACCTCGAGGAAGGTGGGGAAGAAAAAGGGGAAGGAGTCTCTCTCTCTCTCTCTCTCTCTCGGAGAAGACATCTACTGACGAGCCCCCATATTCTCAAGGACATAGATATATCTCGAAGATCATTTCTTCAATCCCCTTAGGACAAAATATCCCCTAGATGTATATTTCCAATTCTTGAAGGCTGGAGAATCCTCTAATAGCCTTCCAGAGGGTAGATCACTCATCTACCTAAAACACCATCGCTCGAGACTCTGTTTCTGTTTTCCTCCCTTATTCTTCAAGCTCCTAAAGGAGTTTCAAGTCAGCTCAGCTCAAGTGCATCCCAATGTTCTGATTAATATCATGATGTTTATGAAGAGATGTAAGGATTTTTGGATTAAGCTAAAATACAAGTCACTCCGGTCACTGTATGGTGTATCTCACAGTGGCAAATCTGTCGAGAACACTACTACCCTCACTGGAAGGGAGAAGAAGCAGGAGGTCTTCAGCGTTCCTTCTCACTGGGGTAAATGGAAGAGTCGGAGGAAAGGAATTACTTTTGATTGGATGAGTTATAAGGTTCCTCTGTGGAACTCGGATATCAAGATGGAGTCCTCAAAAGGCAATAAGTACTCCTACCATGGCAATCTTGAGAATGATAGGAAACGCCTCTTAGCCTCATCTTTGAATAATAAATCTTTTTCTAACCGCGATAAGAAAATCGGTGAATTTATGGTCACCCAAAGTTTATGAGGAGTTCTTGTATCAAAAGCTAATGAAAAGTAGAAAACAATCCAGTCCCCGAGATCCTCCTCTCGAGGACAAAGAGGGCAAAAAGAAAGAAAGAATTTCTGAGGACCCCTCTGAAGAGCCCCTTCTCGATACCCCTCCTAGTGATTTTAAACCCTCAAAAATGTCCGAAGGTGTTACTAAATTCTAATACTTATCTTTTTTCTTTTTATTATTTTGCTTCTTGTCACATACCATATTTTCCTTATTTTCTCAGTGGGTATTAGCTCAGCTTTCCTTCCCCCTAAGATTTATGAAAACAAGAGTGGCTCTACCCCTCAAACTCGACATCCACCATTCGCAAGATAGGTGGTTAGATACACATCAAGTAGAAGAGGTTGGGAAAAATTACTGGTTCTTCCAGGAGGAACCAACGCCAAAAAATAGACAACTGCGGTGACCGGGTTCCACCTATTTCTCGAGAGACCACCCCTCAAACTCCATCATCGAATGCTATTACTGCCTCCTCAGGTATTCCTGTCATCAATGGGAAGGTCCTTGAACCTTTTTGCTCGATCCATGGGGTTGATAATATATATATATACACACACATACATACATACATATATATATATATATCTTTAATTTTGCTATTCTTATCCTTTCAACTAACCTCCCTAATTATTCTATTATGCTTCAGGTATCTCAACATGTTGGCGAGGTAGCCCAAAAATTACCCTCCCTGTTAGAAGTGGTGGGCTCCGATTACAACCTAATGCAAAAAAAGGCTTAAAGAAAAAAATTGTGAGATCTCCAAGTTGGCGAAGGAACTCGAGGTTGAGAAGAAAATATCTTGGGCTCGAGGCTGATAATAAGAAGGCCATCATGAGGTAGGAAGCTCTTGAACAGAGAATAAAGGTGGCTGAAGACCCGAACGCATAAGCTCTTCTCCTCGAGGCCTTCCAAGAACAACTGTTGAATAGTAAGGAGCTATTCGACTTCTTCGTTGAGCTCCTTTAGGTGTCTAAGTAGCTTGGATGTAGACTTATGGTTGAGGAAGAAATGAATTGAAGGATAGCCTCACGCCTGTCCAAAGAAGATGCTAAGTTCATAGAATCTCTCATCAAGCTTGAGCTTGTGAAGTCCTCAACTCCAAAAGGGAAGGAGCGGTGAAGGGAGGCCTGAGTTTTGCCTTCTTCAACTTCCTGAAGGCTAGTGAAATTTACATATAGCCGATGACATCCTAGCTCTCACCATTGCGGTGGTGGCCGCTGGTGTGGTTCAACAACCAGCCATAGAGGAGAAGACCACAGAGGCCCAGGGAGGGTGCTAATAGAGTAGGGGATCAAGTGTAATATTTTCCTATTTTGACCTCCTTGTGTAATTCTTTCCTTTTTTAATGAACAAGACAGTCATCACACTAATTGTTTCCTTACTTTTTAAATTATTTTTTCGTATAGTAAATCATTGATAAGGCTACTGGAATGCATCTACAAAGAACTTTTGAATACTCATATCGAGTTGAATGAAACCAGTAAGTATCTAATGAAGTCCATGTTGGACCTCGCTAAGTGTAATAATGAAAATGACTCTCTTCGTGAAGAAAATCACCGATTTAAGGAAGATCTATAACTATGGTATAAGGGTGAACACCCTTCCTTCAAGAGTTTTCCAGATGATCTCAAGGCCAAAAGGCATAACGAGGTGTTACCCCTCGAGGTTGTTGAAAGTTGTGACCCTACAAAGCAGGATTATAAAGAGACGATACATCGCATCACCATTCAATTTGGGTCTTTAAGAAGATGTCTGGCCAATGCCAAAAGACTCCCCATTATTGAGACTCATCTTAACCTAAGACGGACTGAAGCATACAAACATAAATTCCAAGTCCAAGAGATAGTGAAGCTCCATAGAGTGACCCTGGGTAAAACTGAGAGGTTAGAGGAAGCTCTAGCACATAAGGGCACGTCTAATGACGAAGATCCCTCCTTGGTTGAGTATGTTCTTACTAAGAATGTTCGACTTTCAGAAGAAATCAAGTATTCTGGGTTAAAAATAAAATAGTTGGAGGAGAAGGTGACTCTTCTTGATGTAAGCCTTTGAGCTCACTCATTATATCATGGGGTTGTTGGCCCAAAACTTATAGATAGTCAACTTTTACCCAGATTTTTACTTAGGGCTTCCCATCATTGGCTTGTTGATCGCCTAGTAGACCCTCGAGAGACTGACACGAAAAAAGCAGCTTCCAACGCCATCTTGGAGTGGGTACGATATTTGGGACCCCGTGATCCTCCCCCTCTAGGTGATGAAGATCTTCATCTTTGAAGAAATTAAGGTCTAATAAAGGTGACAAGAATTGTGGATCTTCGATTAGTAAAACTGTTCAGTCCTCCAAGAAGCACTGTAAAGATGAGGGCCTCTAAGAGGGGAGCTTAGAGAATGATTCCTCTAAGAATTCTCGACAAAAGTCAAAATCAGATCAGTCTGAGTATCCTGAAGAGGAACAAATGAAAAATCTTCAATGTGCTTCCAGACTTAAGATGGAGGAACTTGAAAATCTTGAAGTCAGGTTGGAAAACTTAGTCCCATAGGCTAAAAATATAGGTCTTTTTTTGTGATGTATCCTAGTTTCAGATTGTGATCTTTTTTATAAATTATTCGAAATATCGAATGTATAATTGTATCATTGCCACATACTTACAGTATGAATCGTAAGATTCATATATTCATAACTTGGGGTTGCATATCAGCTCTAATTGTTAGTCATATGGCCTATTTAGCATGAGTATGATTGAGTGGTAAGTAAAATCAAATGGATCAAGTTACTTTTAAGCAAAAACATTAAACTAATGTACTTTAAAATCAGATTAGAATCGAGTGGCTTATCAGCCTTCTCCACAAATCATTTCTAACACCATTCATAAGTAATGTTACACAACGAGTGCTACTTATCAGCGTTTCACTCAATCATCAGCCTCAAGAGCTGGAATTATTACAAGGGTTCTGCTTATCAGAATATCACCCATGCCTCGAGATTGTCGCTTATCAGCATTTCATTCAATCATCAGCCTCAAGAGTTGGAATTATCACTAAGGGTTCAACTTATCAGCATATTACCCATGTCTAGAGAGTGTCTCTTATTAGCTTTTCACTCAATTTCAGCCTCAAGAGCTGGAATTATCGTAAAGGGTTTAACATATAAACATACTACCCATGTCCTCGAGAGTGTTTCTTATCAGCATTCCTCTCTTACTTCAAAGCTGGTAATACTTCCTTAAATTGGTGATGTTCCATCTTCCGGGCACCCTCACCCTATTTATAGACTCGAGGACATGCTACTCCCCGGATATGCTTCTACCACCCCGTAGGGTCCTTCCCATTTGGCAGCTAACTTTCCTTCAGGCTCACAGTGGCTCTTCTCACTTTTCCTCATCACCAAATCTCCCGAATTGAAAACTACTTTTTAAACTCTTCTATCATTGCTACTATGACCCTTTCTTTTACCCTAGCTTCGTGCAGGGATGCCACATCTCATTTTTCCTCCACCATATCGAGGTATTAACATTGATTCTCCTAATTAATAGTCTCTTCTAAGGCTACTTCCTTCAACCTCGGACTTAGAAGTCCAGTCTCTGATGGGATCACTTCTTCCGAGCCATACACCAAGCTATATGGTGTTTCACCAATGGCAGAAGATGCAGTCATCCCACATGCCCATAAAACACTGGGTATTTTACATATTCAGCCCTCTCGATCCTAGATTTGATAACATTCACTATTGTCCGGTTGGTTTCCTCTACCTGACCGTTGGCCCGTGGATGGTAAACTCGCGTTACTTTCTGCTGAATTTTGTATTCCTCACACCACTTTTAAACGGGTCTTAGGTAAAATGCATCCCATTATTTGTGATTATTCTTGGGATCCAAAAGCGGCATACAATGTTCTTCCAACAAAATGCAATGACCGTTTTCCCCTTTATATTTGACAAAGGCCCAGCTTCGATCCACTTGGTGAAATAATTGACAACCACAATAAGATACGTGAACTTCCCTAGGGATTTTGGGAAAGGTCATACCAGATCAATCTCCCACTTGTCGAGTGGACATGAACTATGAATGCTCGTCATCTCTTCATGGGGAATGTGAATTAAAGGGGCATACTTTAGAAATTGGTGAAAGACCTGTATGTACCTGTTGCATTATCAAACATCATTGGCCAACAATACCCTGCTCGAACGAGTCTCCTTGCCACTGATCAAGCCCCCTTGTGACTACCACACATGCCTTCATGAACCTCTCTTATCAGATAATCATCCTGGTAAGCGGTGACACATCGAAGCAAAAGTTACAGATGTCCCCTTTGGTACAAAATTCCATCTTGCAACACATATCTTGGGGCCTTTATTCTTATCTTCCTGGCTTCAACCTCATTTTCTAGCAAAACCCCTTCTTGAAGGTAGCCTACTATCTCAGTCATGCAGTTTTTCTCCTCCTCGATAACCGTCACCACTGGTTCCTCGAAACTTCTTCTGCTCAGGGTTTCCATAAGCAGCTGTCTTTGATACTGAGCTCCCAAGTCTGAGGAGGCAAGCTTACTCAGAGCATCAACTTTATGATTTTCTTCCCTTGGCACTTGTATTAAAGAGTACGATCTAAAACCTTTCAAAAGTTGTTTTACAATATCTAAGTACTTCTGGAAATTAAGTTCTCGACCTCATACTTCCCATTGACTTGCTGAACCACTCTTTGAGAATCACTATAAACTTCCTGGTGAGGCTTTTTCAGCCCTTTAGCTAATCACAACCCAGTTATCAGAGCTTCATACTCAGTTTCATTATTCGTGGCCTTAAACTCAAAGTGCAATGCATAAGGGTAATCCCTGCCATTAGGGCTAGTGAGTAGTACTCAAGCTCGGCTTCCTCCCAAATGCGAGGAACCGTCTACATAAAACTTCCATACTTAATTTTTTTCAGTAGCCTCTTTTCGAATCTTATCTTTGAGTTGGATTGGTTCCGAGGTTTTCACTATGAAATCCGCCAGCATCTGACCCTTGATAGCAGTCCTTGGCTGATATTGAATATCATGTTCTCCTAACTCTACTGCCCATTTTATCATCCTCCCCGAAGCCTCTGGCTTTAACAAACTCTGCTTGATTTGGTAGTTGGAAAGCAATACTATCGTATTCCCTTGGAAGTAAAGATGCAACATCTGCGCTGCTTGCACTAAAGCCAGAATCAGTCTCTCAAGAGCTATATACCTCGTCTCTGGCCATTGCAAGGATAAAATCACATAGTAAATGGGGTGTTTCTGCCCTTTATAATCATTTACAAATACTGCACTGATTGCCAGAGGCAAGGAATAAAAGTACAAGAACAACGTCTTACCCTTTTCAAGTTTCATAATGGTGGGTAATACCAACAAATGCTCCTTCAGGTTCTTGAAAACTTCCTCGCACCTATCATTCCACTCGAACTTCTTAGCCCTTCAAAGCACATTAAAGAAGGGAAGGTATTAATTTTCCCCCTCGAGAGGAATCTTCTCAAGGCAGTAGAGACCCCACAAGCTTCTGTACTTCCGTCAATGTCCGTGGAATCCTCATTCTCATCAAAGTCTAGACTTTCTCTAGGTTAACATTAATACCACTCTTAGATACCATGAATCCTATAAATTTTCCTACCCCTACACCAATAACACACTTAGCAGGGTTTAACTTCAGATTTTCACCTCAAAGCATCTTGAAAGTTTCTTCCAAATCCACCAAGAATTCCTCATAACTCCTACTTTTCATAACCATATCGTGGACATAACTCTCCATATTTTTTCCAATATTCTCTTTAAACAGTTTATCTAGCAATCGTTGATAAGTGGCCCCAGCATTCTTAAGCCTAAACGACATCTTCTTATAACAATAACTGCCCACATTAGTGATAAACGACGTCTTTTCCTTGTCTTCCTCTGCCATCAACATCTGATGATACTCTTTATGTGCATTGAAGAAGGCCAAAACCTGGTATCTTGCGATAACTTTTACCAATTTATCAATCGGCGGCAAGGGATAACTATCCTTGGGGCAGAACATGTTCCAATCAGTAAAGTCTATACACATTCTCCGGGAACCACCTTGCTTCGGCACTATGACTGGATAGGATAACAATTCCGCGTAAAACACCTCCTCGATAACATCGGCCCTTAACAACTTCAACTTCTTCCTTAATAGTTCTGGCCCTTTCAGGAGTAAAAACCATTCTCTTTGGCTTAACTAGCTTAATAGACAAATCTATGTTCAGTTCGTACACCGCCAAGTTTTAGGGCACTCTTGTGTGGTCATAAGTATTCCATGAAAAGACATCACCGTATTCTTCCAATGGTTTACTTAGTTCTCTGATTTCCTCAGGCATCGACCTTTCTACAGCCACTGTCCCAATATATCAATTGGGCATTTGTATTGTATCGGTCGGGGTAATCTCTACATGAACTGAAGCAACATTTCTCTATTACCTGGCTTCTCTCACAGGCATAAGATTACAACTTCTGGCTACAGTCTGATAAAGTTTCGAAAAAGTTTTTGTGAACTTCTTCTTGTTAGCATACTGGCTCAATAGAGCCCCACTGAAGTCTCTTTAGGAATGCAGGAAGCCCCTGGGTAGCTTATTAAACCACTCTTGATCTTTCCCTTGAAGGTAGCTCCCAACCAGCTTACATGTTAACCTTTCCTCAAAGTCTCTCAACTTCATAAGACTCAATAATGTTTGAACAAACTCACGAGGATCCGTATCAACACTATAAGTGGGAAGCCATTTTGGTGGCTTTACATTCCCTGGCTATCGAACCCCCGTTATCAACGAACTGAATGGAGATCTAGCGGCTTGACGCATCAGACCAATTAACCTGCCTAACTCTCTTTTTAGCGAGTCTCCAACATCCACGGTTAATCCTTGCTGCCTATCAAATGGATTCAATCCACGCTCATTTCTTCCAAACTACATGGGATACAGAAGCGGAATACCCATGTAACCAGAGTTCACCCAAGGTTGCATGCCCCCTAGGTAGATAGACAATTTCCCATAAGGGTTATAAAGCTCTTGACTAGCTGCTATGTTCCCATATACTTAAATCCCAAAGATTTCATCATACTATATTTTTCCTTGGCTCCTGGGATAGTGACCATCGAGGTTATCAGAGCTAATAGGGGCATCGAATACATCACCCCTTGCGAGTAATCTAGATAAGAAGGCTGAGGTCGTGTCTGGAATGCTTCATCTGCATATCCTAGCTAGGGGCAAGCTATCATGGGCTGAGATACCAATCTTGAAGTTAAGGCCACTGGCATCGACGATGCCATCTCTCTCAAGGTACTCATAGGTCTCAGGGGGAATGAGGAGTAACTCGATATCCTTCCATTGCCAAAACGTGTGCCTCCTTCATCCTATCTTGTTGTGATTCAATCATTCCTATTATATGATTCCCTTGGATAGTTTGTTCATACGCCTGAATATAAGAATCACCAGAAACTTCTATGAAACGCACATCTCTGTCGTCATGTGAACCAACCGGTCAATTCTGGATAGTGACAGCATTTCCAACTCCTTGCTCCATATTAACCTCCAGACGTCTCGACGGTCCATATAAATCCATTCGAGGGTCCTCAACAGTTTGTGGATCAGGTCCACTCGAAACTAGTATCCTCTAATGTTCAACAGTCAAGACATTCATCTCTCCCGGCTCAACCACAGGTGCTCAAACCTCTCCGGGCTCAACACTCTGTGATTCTTGGGGATTTTCCATATCACTCCTTCTCGATTGTACTTCGTCACCGATTCCTGCTCCTTTCAATATCAATCTCTCACTCCTTCGAGTACCCATAGACATAAATCAAAGAACTCCAAATTTGACACAATCGGTCCCACTGAACGTGCCAATTGATGCGTCTGTGAACCAAATGGACTGACCCTTCGAGCTCCCGGTTCATAACCTACAAGCCCTGGGGAATCTCAGGGGTAAACTCTCTGAAACTTAAGTCAACAACGAGTCCAAAATACTGTATATGAGTGAATGAATGAGAAAATGAATACAAACCTGGTATTTATACTCTATATTTCTAATAATGTATTTCTCTCCGTATATCTTGCTATTACCCCATAAATACAGTATCAATGCTTACCGTTTCAGACATGCGTGGGCTAATTAATACAGACTCATAACCTCACTTGGACCTGGTCCTTATCAAGGAACTGAAGGTTCAATAGAGGTTTTGATGATGGACAGGATGAGGAGGGTTGGTGATTACGGTGATGGTAACGGAGAAAGTAGAAGAGTGGAGATGATCAATTGTAGATGCAGTGGTTGTTAGAAAATTGAATAAGACAAAGTACTCGGTTACCCTAGATGTAATTGTACACTTTCCCTTTTTTAGTTGGTACAACATTTTTTTAATGTCGTTGCCCTTCCACTTCTCTCCAGCGGGAGGTCTCTTCCTCTAACGGGGCCATCATCGACTCCATTTGACCTGATCTACCATCATGACGTGATGGTGGAGTTTACATAATTAACGAAGGCAATGATGTTGTTGTTCACCAGGACGGTGTCAATAGTACTCCAGTTAGATTAATTTTACCATACTCTTTTCAAATTATATTGTGATTGTTGTGCTTTAACTTTTATAAATTGTTAATGTTATCAGATATGGTGTTTTCCTTATTCTTCTGGTGTTTTATTGTTGTTATAATAAATGTTTGGGCTTGTTGCTGCTAGAATAATATGGAGGTGGAAATATTTTATAATATAAGTTTTAATGTATACTTATACCTTACAACTTTAACTAAAAAAAGTGTACCCTTTTTTGCAAAAAACACCGTACAAACTTTGAGGTGGCAATTCTCTTTCTTCAATTATAGTTGGAATAGAAAACTAACAAAATTCATCTGTATTGTTTTTTCTATTTTAAATAAATTGTTTTTAAAAATATATTTTACCCATGAAGATATGTGATACTCACAAGACCTATTAATTTTTTTTAGCTAGTGAAATTCGCCCAAATGTATTGGAAACTCACATCGAGAATGTAGAGGCTCCAATAGAAAGTTTCTGAATCTTAGATCTAAAGTATATATTTAATCTTTATTTTAAATATAACATTAGTCAAGTCATTTTTTAAGGATTCCATTGACCCAGTCTATTTTTTTCTTGAACTTTTTCAATATTATCTTCTGAAATACGCACCGTCTTTTTTCTTAAGAGTATCTCACCGTCAGATTTCTTCTATTTCTCTACGAGTCTCACATGTTTTTATGGCAATAAAATGATTTTAATCACATACTTATTAGTCTTTGCATTCTCCCCATTCAATTTCCTCTGCACACTTGCACTTGAAAAAACATGTATGTTTCGTAATGTATCATTGTTATGAAAATGGATGAAATATGTAATTTTTATTTTTGTTGTTATCTTTTAAGGGGTTTTTATTTGTAAACCAAATTAATACTGAATTTTTTCTAAGAGCATATACATTAATAATTCAAATAGTATTAATTACTGTTTAAATTATTATTTATTGATCGTTTATTTGTAAGACATGTGAGTAAATACAAATATCCAAACTAGGTTAGACAGAGTACGAAAAATTGTTTTCAATTTGTGTTTCAATCATTTTATGTAGTAATGAGAACGCCAAGTTGGGTTTGATTAATATGATTGGCATTCTATATATTTTTGAACGGCTGCAAATCAAATCGAATCTTTCCAAAATCTAAAGTAGTTCAAAACACATTTAAACTAGCATGTTCCTTTACTTTGGAACACCAAGCAACAACGTTTATTTTCACTTTATATTCTCATAATCATCTTCATATTGTCCTCAACTCTCATTCATCCATCTATCTCTTTCAATTCGTTGGGTTCAATCATGAAGTTGTTGTTTTTCGTACCGGGACTTTGTTAGAAGCTTGAAGTGGTTTGTAGAAAACGTTTTTGTGCTCGATTGTGTTTATAAAAAACATTTCCGATAAATATGAATATATCATGCTTCATTGTGTTGATTGCATTGAATTTGTTCATTTCAATTTTTTTGCTTGATTGCAAAATGTTGCAAAATGTTGCAGGGTGGAAGAAATATCTGATGTTATTTCTATCTACGAGTCTCACACTTTTTATGGCATAAAAAGATCACTATCACATATTTATTAATCTTTTCATTCACCCCGTTCAATTTCACCTACACACTTGCACTTGAATAAACATATAAGTTTAGTAATGTATAACTGTTATGAAAATAAATGAACAGTGTAATTTCTATTTTTGTTGTTGTAATCTTTTGTGTTTCTCATCTATAAACCAGATACTGAGTATTATCTAAGAGAACTTATGTTAGTAATTCACAACTTTTTTACCACAGTTATAAGTATTTTTTTATTGACAGTTTATGTGTAAGACACGTGAGTGAGTACAAATGTCCAAACTAGGTTAGACATGTAAGTACAAATTTGATTTTCAGGTTGGGTTATCGTTACTTTAGTTAATTATGAAAATGCCAAGTTGGGTTTGTGCAAAGAAGAAGATTAAGACTGAATCTGGACAGAGTTTTAATAAGGCAACACCTTCTGCAAAGGATGTTTTGAGCAATATTTTGATGATGCAGATTGCAAGGAGAGATAAGATATTGTGTGTCAGATGAGGATTATAGCTAAGAGGCCAGCTGATTTGAGTGCTTATGGTGAGTATGGATTTACAGCCTACTTGGGCTATTTGAGTTTCAAGACTGCTGCCTCAATCTACAAGGAGTACAACCGAGAGATTGTACAAGAATTTTATTCAAACTTAATGGGAGGCAACATTGATCCAGATTTTGAGTGGTACAACAGGGTCTACATAAGAGGGAAGGTAGTGAGATCTTCTGGAAAACTGATTAATCGGTGGCATGGACTACCTACCCCTAAGGATTATGATATTATTTATGCTGAGAACCTTGTTGTGACAGTAGAGTATATTCTGACAGAAATCACTGGATGATTTCAGTCTCAGTGGCCACTCAAGGGAAAGCTACTGCATCTAACTTGACTACCTGGTAATTCTGTCTATTTCAAATTGTTGTAAAATGTTGGATTTCCACTTCAAATACCACAACTCTTACTCGAGAAATGACCAAACTACTCTACTGCATTAGTACTAAGACTCTAGTGAATCATGGTCGACTGATTCAAGATAGTGTAGTCTTTCAAGATGTATCTTCCAGGGTTAAGATTTTCTTTTTCACATTCATGCATTATCTCGTCTTTGAATAGAGGTGATTTGGTTGTATTCACTGCTCTTATCTGAGCAAATCAGACAACTCTCTCCCTGAGACAGGTTAAAGATCTTCCTTGGAATCCTTCAGAGACTAGATCTGCATCTAAATCAGCTACAAAGGTTAAGAGACAAAGATTCTGACTATTGATGCTAAGATAGAATCCCTGAAAGTTCATATAGCCACTATAGATGTAGAGAAAGCCAGATTAGAGGAGTTAGAGGCACAGTTAGCTGCTCTTGGAGAGTTTTGAAGTTTCTTTTTTGGCTATATTTCAACATAGCAGATATTTGCTTCAGGGGTAGCTACATACGTTGGATATTTTTTTTTGTTTTCCGTGTCTATTGCATTTGCCATGTTTATGGTCCCAATGGGAGATATTTTGGATTTATTTTTTATGACTTTATTGGCTCCATTTGGTTGATGTTCTAACATTCTTATCATTCTTGGATGTTAAGGGAGTACTAGAATTCAGGGGGATATATTATGTTTCTATGTTCCAACATCCATAGTGGTTTCAAAGACTGATGTCCTTATTTCCATAAGTTCTTGTGATGAAATGTCAAAAGGTGGTTGGATCCACAGAATGCCAAAATGGGAGATTGTAAAATCCACATTTAGTCAATTGACAACTTTTGGAAACTATGCAAACATGGAAAGTATATGTTGAAACATCAATATGGAAAGATATGCGACAATAGAAAATCTGAGGTGGTAGAAATATTCCATCCGTGCTTGAGATTAAAAATATATCAATACATATATTTATGTGATTGGATTGGATTGGATTTAAGTAAATTAGAATTTATTTGATACTATCCCTTTTCGCATGGAATTTGGTTTGATTGGATGAGAATATTTTAATTCCTCATTTCATAGGATTTGATTTGGTAATTCCTAGTTCCATGAGATTTGATTTGGTAATTCCTAGTTCCATGAGATTTGATTGCAATTAGAATTGGAAGTGGAATGAGAATTGTTTTCGCACAAGAATTCATGCGTGTGAAGAATAAAGAAATGAATATTGTGTGTGAATAATATTGTTTTTGTGATGCAATGAGAAAATTGAAGATACTGCAATATTTAGTCAGCATGAGATTTAACCATATCTATTATGGTAGAATTCCCTACTTCAAATGAATTGGATTTATTATGGAAAATCTCTATCTTTATGGGATTCGGTTTATCATGGAAAATTCATTTATTCATTGGATTAGATATGCTAAGCAATTAGAATTAAAATTGGAACATTTTAGGAGAGTATTGATGTGACAAATTCCAATTCGACTAGGATTGCTTCATCTGATATAATAGATGGCAATTTGGTTGAGCTACTTACATATTTAATTGAAGAAAATTTGCATCCAGATTTTCATATATTTCAAGAGTACTCTAGAGCCATCCTTCTGTGTTCCATTATAATCTTAAACTGTCGATCAAGTTCATAATCATAATCATATACCTTAATTCATCCGGAGAAGGAGATCCAGCGCCGATGAGTTTCGAGGTCAGGGGGAGTCTGATCTAGGCGGATCAGTAGCAAGGAGAACTTGCAAAATCCACAGTTATAATTAATAAAGATAAGTATAATTGTATGGTGTACTTTGTACAGTGTCTTCCTGATTAGTAGATTTGCTCTGAACTGGGCAAGTCCCCGAAAATGTATGTGATTTTCACCAAACAGCATAAAAAAATCTCGCATGTGAACTTTATATTTTAAAGTACTTGGTTTCATGGGAACGAATTAATTGGAGTAAACTAGATGATTGGTAAGACTAGAATTTCAATCTTGATTAAAATCGTAGAAAATACATCTATTGTGTTGAAACCTTTCTAACCTAATATATGTGGCCGGAAGAACAACAAAAATGAAAGAGAATGAATTGTACAAAAATGAAAGAGAATGAATTGTAGAACTACGAAAGTAATAAAATGATGTAAGACCCTGATCCAGAATTGTGTAAAAAAAAAGCAAATAATGGTAAATTTTGGAATTTAATGAGGATAAATTTGGTAAATTAAATGACCATATATGAAAATTTTCCAAACAGAGAGTTTTTGGGACAGATTAAAAAAGTTTTAACTTTATGGAGTAGTTCACACTACATATATACTTTACATACAGAGGTAATTTTTCATAACTAAATAAATAAATAAATATGGAGAAACCAGCTAAAAGTTCATCTCATTATTGTACTCCTTCGTTCTTGACAAAAAAATAGCAGTGAAAAAAAGAATGATGAAACACTGCAATGGGTTGGACATTTGCGTTAGAATTATTTGTCTAATAAAAACCGAAATAACCCTGTCGGGAAGGAACTGGGTAGATAGGAGTCTTCCTCTTTGTTGTTTTAGTTTCACTTCATCGCGACACATGCTGCATCATTCTGAATGCCAAAGCGTGGAGTAAAAGGGAAAGGTGAATTAACAGACAATTATGCAGTAGTTCTCACCAATTATTTTCCAACAAACAAAACATGCACATGCACGCATGCAATTTCCGTGAGTGTGAGGGGGACCCATCCCATGGCGTCAAAAGAATGCACAGTACGGATTTAAAATTAGGGAAAATGACACTCCCGGTACCCACTTTTTGGCGAAATTACAGATTTCATTTCTCTTTTTACAAATTGTTTCCAAAATGTTCCTACTTTATTAAGTTGTGTTCTCAATTTATTTTCCATATACTATTAACTACTTTAAGTAAGTCAAAAGTAAGTCGACCTTTCTAATGATGATAATGTCGCTATTGGTAAGCAACGAACGTGGAAAGCAAGAGCGATAGAAGAGAAAGCTTGACAAATTAACTAAAATTTGTTATGTCTGATAAAGGAACCAAATGAGAACATTTCATAATAATCTAGGAATCTTTTAAGAACATGATGCAAAAGGAGGAACGAAACTTGTAATTTCGCCTAAATGTGAGCATTTAAACTGCCATTTTCTCTTTAAGATTATATAAAACGTTCAATGATTGACATTTAGGGGTAATAAGGCTATGTCTAGTTGAGATGAAACGAAACGGAGATGAAATAACATGATAGGAGATGGTATGAAATTGTTGGAGGTGGAATGAGATTATTATAGATGAAATTATTGGAGATGGTTATTGGAACTGAGATGAGATTATTGAAGATGAGCTGAAATTATTGAAAATGAATTGAATTGAATTTAAATGAATATAAATATAATGAACTGGACCTTATTTAAATAATATAAAAGACTAAATTTGCCTAAATTTAAATAAACTAAATTGAATTTGGGAAAGTATGAGGAAAGAAGGCACGTCCATAAGTTTATATACAAGTCCCCTCACTTTTTTATATTGTATCATATAAGTTAACATAAGTAATAATGTGTTTCAAATGTTAAAATAAAAAAATACATTTTAGAATGTTTAAATTTAGTATGTAATTTAATTTAAAAATGCAGTGTATTAGTTAGAAAATATAGTGATTTGCTGATAACTTATTGACATGCCACCTAACAGGAGGCCTACTCACTGAATTTTACTAAAATTAAATACAGTGACAAAATAGTAATAACAAGCCTTAACAAAAACTTAATATAACTAAATTGATCCTTATTGAAATAATTTAAAATAATAAATTCAACTAAAATTAAATATACTAATTAATTGAATTTTAATAAATTAAATATAGTAACAAAATAGTAATAATAGGCCTTCAAAAAATTGAGTTGAACTGAATTAAACCTTACCTTATTTAAATAATTTAAAATACTATATTCAAATAATTTAAAATGCTAAATTCAAACTGCTAAAAGTAGTTAAGCTTAAATTATCAAAGTTGAGATGAGATTATTGGAGATTATTAGAGGTGAGATGAGATTACTGGATATTAGCTTAGATCATTGGAGTTGGAATGAGATTATTGAAAATGGTTGGAGCTGAGAAGAAATTGTTAAAGATGAGATGAGATAAAAGAAGTTAAATTAAACTGAACTGGACAGGTCTTAAGTTTGGGTTTAAAATCCAACAAAAACCTACAAATTTAAATTCCTTGCACTAGTAGAGGAAAACCTATTAAAGGCCGTTATATCGAAGTAGAGAAGACACTTTGAAGAATATTTACAGGGTAATAATTGTGTGTTTGTATTCATGTTCTGGGGTACATTATATAGTAGTACAAAAAACCTATACCAGACAAGAAAATGTATTCTAATCTAATTACAATTACAAACAATATTCTATTCCTTAATACTCCTCCTCAAGTTGGAGCATGGGGATCCGAAATGCCTAACTTGCCAAGTAAAGAATGAAACTGATGTCTTCCAAGAGTCTTTGTAAACAAATCTGCAGGTTGATCAGTCATGCAAATATGATGAGTAACAATAGTACCAGACTGTACAAGATCACGAACAAAATGACAATCAACTTCAATATGCTTCGTACGTTCATGGAACACCGGGTTAGCCGCAATGTGGAGAGCAGACTGACTATCACAAAATAGTCGCATAGGAGTAGATTGCGCAACACCCAAGTCTTTAAGCAAAGACTTAAGCCATAATAATTCACAACAGGCAACTGCCATAGCACGATATTCTGCTTCTGCGGAAGAACGAGAAACTGTAGGTTGTTTCTTGGTCTTCCATGAAACCGGAGAATCACCAATGGTCACAAAATATCCAGATAATGATCGACGTGTGATAGGACAAGCAGCCCAATCAGAATCACAATAAGCAGTCAGCTGTAATGAACT
>JAULKM010136640.1:0-18766 GCA_032355605.1 Rubia tinctorum
TGCCAAAATTTCCCTATCGGGTTTTCAACTTACCGGGTTTTCTTTTTTTCTTTTCTATTTTAAAAATTTATTTTCCCATGTTCTTTCAATCCAAAGTAGCAAAAAGCTTTAAAGATCATGCGTCCTTTAACCCCTCACCACACTTAAAACATTACATTGCCCTCAATGTAAACATATAAGGAAAGAACGATAAAACTCAAGTTAGGAGGTAAAGTGACTCCCATTTCTCCGCATAGTTACCGGTTATACGACTCAATCCCATGTATTTGTCTTAATTTGGTTCCGAAATTTATACCGAAATTGGAGGGGTAGGTAGAGATGCAGTAGTGGCACTCACCCCTCAAGCAACATGTTGTCTCCTTGGCACAATATGATCTAGAACTAACATAATGGAGAGCAACATCAAACTCACAAGTACAGAGGGATTTGAAATGTTAGCTTTACCATATTGAAAGTTAATAACCATAACATTCCAAAAAAAACCACTCCTTCATGCATTCACCACTATGAAATCATCCAATAAAAATATCTAACATATATTGACAAGTATCCAAGCATCATTATAGAATTTAGCAATCATAGTCACAGTGATGTTGTCTGCACACTACAATCAACATAGGTATTATAAAGATGCAAGAATGTTCATATATCTATATATGCAAGATGGTGGAGAAATGTCTTGAAGTGTGGTGGTTCTTAGGAGTAGTTGGTTGATAAGAAGAAAAAAATATTTAATATTCAAGGGCAGCTGTCATGATCGCGACGACACCGTCGCGATTCGCGACTGAGTATCACGAATCCCGATTGGTCTTTTGCGATCGCGAGAAAATGTAACTGGAAGTTACAAATTCTCACAATATTTATGAATTCCATTGCAATCGTGACATGGTTGTCGCAGATGGCGATGATATATCGGGACTAACGATGCCTCATTCGTAATTTTTAGACCTGGAAGTTGCAAATTTGAGAATCCTGACATGATTTCCATCGAGATCACGATTAGATTGTCGCAACTCGTGATTCACTGGAACTGGGTGATGAAAATTTCCCTTGTTCATTGCGACTGGCGATACTTGGTCGTAAACAGACAGAGTTTCCCAGCTCTTAGGTGAATTTTCTTAACAACTTTCTTCCCTTTGTTATGGCGATCATTCCTTCATCTAATCCAATCCAATGCAATGCACCTCACTTTGCTACAAAATCATTAAAAAACACCGTGAAATCATCAAGACAAAATAATGGAAAAAACAAAAATAAAAGTCGAATTTACTTGCGTCGTCGGTACAACTTAGCTCCGTATGTTTAAAGTCTTCGACACGACCTTAATTTTATATATATGGTAAAGGCTTGAACCTCTTCACCATGAGCATCAAAAAGTAGAGAGGTGGGGTCACAAAACTTTCAAGAGGAAAGTCTTGTAGAGGTGGAGTTGGTTTTATAGGGGTGGGGTGGTTAGGAGGCTTGGTATAGTATTTTGGCTCCTCTCTTACCTCCTTCAAAACTTTCGAAAATGGTGGAGTCAGTTTACTAGGTGGGGTTAGGGGTGATGAGGGCAATGGATGTTGCACAATCACCTCTTCCTCAACTTCTTTTTATTCAACTACCGACTCCTCATCCACTTCGAACTCGAACTCATTCTTCAAGGTGATCTCACTCACCGTAACTTCAAGTTTGACTTGGGATGGTGTATCTTAGGAATAAAAAGCATCCATTTGGAGAACCACTTCCATCATATTGGTCACATGCCCCTCCAAAGCCTCGAGTCTTGAGGAAGTTTAAACTTCTACTTCCTCATTAATCTTGGCTAACCTGGTCAAGTTTGCTAATTTATCTATGATCTCCGTGTTTTTCAAACTTAAACGTTCTTCTTCGACTTGGTTTTGGGGTATGGTTTAAGGTGGTGGGGGATAACTGTATTGCTCGTAAGGTTGGTTTTCTGGCTCATTTTCATACCACAAATACAGATTACCACTCCACTCCGGATTGTCAGAATCATGGTACGGATACCATTCTTGAGCTTCTTGCCCTTGAAAACTATCAACTCCATTCTCTTAGCAGAACTCTTTCATAATACCCTTAGTTTTGAAAACCAACGGTTCTCTCTTCCTCATAGTGTCTGTCTCTCAATATATAACAAGAATTTAAAAGTTGTTGAATGAGAGTTTTTCATCCTTATGGTACTTTCAAGAAACCATTCTTTCACGAATAAGTACTCATTGATACATGATGTTAAATCATAACAATTATTTGGAGATTCTCCCTTATTCCTTCGATTATAGGTTCTTCACAAATGCATCATCCTCTTGCATACCAACCCTTCTCATGGTTAGTTTAAGATATTGCCAATATTCTTCCATGATTCAATTTCCATGCTTTATATTTCTTAATTACAAGTGTTCTTCCATCAGGTTGGAACATGATACGAACGAAGCCCTGTCTTCAATATTTCTAAAGTAGCAATTGGCCACTTTCAGCTTTTGATTCTGTGAAGTAGACTTGCTATATTTTTGTTAGATTGTGGTTGATTTGAGCCATACATTCTTTGTTCATTAGGAATAAAAGTTAGATTTGAATACATCCAGCTTGTACCACAAATGCATATCACTGTCCCTCTGAGAAGATCCTAAGTCAAACCCTGACCTTTGATTATTAAAGCTGTAGGATGGGGTATTTTTCATCCTTAAGGTTTTTCCAACAAACCTTACTTTCACCAATAAGTCCCTCATTGGTACATTATAATAAACAAGTTCTTCACAAATGCATCATCATCCCGCATATCAACCCCTCTCATGATTAACTCAAGATATTACCAATATTCATCCACGCTACAATTTTATTGCATCATATTGCTTGAGTACGAGTGTTTTTCCATCCAATACATGTTTGGATTATGATAAAGACAAAGCTCAATCTTCAATCTTTCCCAAGTAGCAACCGGTCTCTTCAAGCATATTC
Source organism: Rubia tinctorum (assembly GCA_032355605.1). Classification (NCBI taxonomy): domain Eukaryota; kingdom Viridiplantae; phylum Streptophyta; class Magnoliopsida; order Gentianales; family Rubiaceae; genus Rubia; species Rubia tinctorum. The sequence continues at coordinate 2,956 of JAULKM010136640.1, forward strand.
TATTGATTCCTTAAAGTAGACTTACTAAATTCGGTTAGATTGATGTTGATTTGAGGAAACCATTATTCATTAAATAGGACTTAAGTAATATTTGAATATTTAGGTTTGTACCACATCCGTCCATCACCGTTCCAATTCCTCGGCGATAGTTAGAAGATCCCGAGTCAAACCCCAGCCTTTGAATGTCCTTTTCGGTCTTAAGGTACTTTTGACCAACCTTGATTTCACCACATGTCACTCATTGATACATTATGTTGATGATTAATCAGTATTCTGAGATTTTCCCTTAGTTCTTCAATAAACAGGTTCATCACAAATGCATCATCCTTTCGCATACATACCCTTTTAATGGTTAGTTCAAGATTTATCCAATATTCATCCACGATGTAATTTATTTACTAAATATTCATAAGTACGAGTGTTTTCCTACAAGTGCATGGTTGGAACACTATACAAACAAAGCTAAGTCTTCAATTAATATCAATCAAACCCTTCCAGCATATATGCTCTTGATTTTTTGAGCGAGACATACCTGGATTTCACATGGAGTATTTTTTATTTGAGGCATCCATCATTTGTCCATCTAGACTAAAAGTAGGATTAGAATACATGTGGGTAGGAGCATAGCTCCCCATCAATGTCCCTCTTCCTTGTCCGGAGATAGAAGATCTCGAGTCATACCCTAGCCTTCGATTGTTAAATCCATAGGATGTGATTCTTTCCGCCTTAAATTACTTTTAAAAATTATCGCTTTAAAAAAAATCCCTCATTAATACATTATATTGAATCTTAACCGATATTTAAAATTTTTCCTTATTTCTTCAATAAAATGGTTCTTCACAAATGCATCATCCTATTGTAGTCTCTCGCATACCAACCCTTCTCATGGTTAGTTCGAAATATTGTCAATATTTTTCCACACTGAGATTGCCAAGTGTCAAAGTGCTTAGTTACAAGTGTTTTTTCCATTATGTTCATGGTTGGAACATAATACAAATGAAGCCCGGTCTTCAATCTCTCCCAAGTAGCAATCAGTTTCTTATAGCATGTGCTTTTGATTCTTTAAACTAGACTTACTAGGATTTGGGATGGATTGTGGTTGATGTTAGACAACCATTCTTCATTTATTAGGAATAAAAGTCTGATTTTAATACGTCTGGGTAGAGCCACTATTGCCCATCATTGTCTCTCTTTCTCAGCAAAAGTGAAAAGATCGCAGGTTAAACCCTTACCTTTGATAGTTAAAGCCATTGAATGGGGTATTTTTTGGCCGTAAAGTACTTTCAACAAACCTTGATTTCACCAATAATTCCTTCATTGATACATTATGTTAAATCTTAACCGGTATTTGGAGATTTTCCCTTAATCCTTTGATAACAAATTCTTCACAAAAGCATGATCCTCACGTATACCAACCTTTCTCATGGTTTGTTCGAGATATTGCCAATATTATTCAATGGTGAAATTTCCATGCTTCATATTACTTAAGTACGAGTGTTTTTCCACTAAGTATATGGCTGGAATATGATACAAATGAAGCAAGGTATTCAATATTTCTCAGGTTGGAATTGATCATTTCTAGCTCTTGATTCTTTGAAGAAGACTTACTAAATTTTTGTGGTATTATGTTAATTTAAGGTAGCCATTATTTGTTCATTAAAACTAAAAGTCGGATTTAAATACGTCTAGGTTGTACAAAAATTGCCTCTTCCTCTTCAACTGCCGAATTGAGAAGACCCCGAGTCAACCCTAGCCTTTGATTGTTAAAGTCGTAAGATGAGGTCCTTTTCCTACAAACCTTGATTTCACCAATAAGTTCCACATTAATACATTATGTTAAATCTTAACTGGTATTTGGAGATTCTCCCATTGTTCTTCAATACACGGATTCTTTACAGGTGAATTATTCTCCCGCATACCAACCCCCCTCACGATTAACTTGAGATATTGCCAATATTCACCCGCTGCAATTTCCATGCATCATATTTGTTAAATACGAGTGTTCTTCAATCAAATACATGGTTGGAACATGATAAAAATGAATTCCGGTCTTTAATCTTTTCCAAGTAGCAACCGGTCTCTTACAACATATGCTCTTGATTCTTTGAAGTAGACTTAAAGGATTTTGGATAGATTGTGGTTGATTTGAGGTATCCATTCTTTATTAATTAGGACTAAAATCCAGATTTGAAAATTCTAGGTTGGACCACAGCCGTCCATCACCGTCCCGCTTCCTCGACTGAAGTTAGAAGATCCTGATTCAAACCCTTGCCTTTTAATTTGAAAGTTGTTGGATGGGGTCTTTTCCGAGCTTAAGATACTTTCAACCAACCTTTTTTCACCAATAAGTCACACATTGATATATTATGTGGACACTTAATGGGTAATTGGTGATTCTCCCTTAGTCCTTCAAAAAAGGTTCTTCACAAATGCATAATCCTTTTTTCATTTGAAATATTATACATCAAGTGCTTGCTTGGAACACTATACAAATGAATCTCAGTCTTTAATCTTTCCGTAATATCAATCAATCTCTTCCAGTAGATATGATCTTAATTATTTGAATTAGACTTACTTGGATTTCACATGGAGTGTTATTGATTTGAGGCATCGATTCTTTTTTCATTTGGACTAAAATTAGGATTTGAATACATGTGGGTAAGACCACAACACCCCATCAATGTCCCTCTTCCCCGTTCGGAGATAGAAGATCTTGAGTCAAACCCTGACCTTTGATTGTTAAAATAGTAGAATAGGGTCTTTTCGACCTTAAGGTACTTTCAACAATTCTTGCTTTCACTAATAAATCCCGCAATGACACATTACATTGAAGCTTTACCTGTATTTTTAAAATAACCCTTAGTCGTTCAATAAAACCATTCTTCACAATTGCATCATCATGTAGTAGTCTCGTGTACCAACCCTTCTCATGGTTAGTTTGAAATATTACCAATATTATCCACGGTGCGATTTCCTAGAATCATAGTGCTTAAATACAAGTGTTTTTCCATTAAGTAAGTGGTTGGAACATGATAAAAACCAAGCCCAGTCTTCAATATTTCTCAATTAGCAATCAGTATTTTCTAGCATATGCTCTCGATTCTTTGAACTAGACTTTGGATTTCGGATGGATTGTGATTGATTTTAGGCAACCATTATTAATTTATTAGGACAAAAAGTCAAATTTTAAAATGTTTGGGTAGAACCACTACATCCCATCATTGTCCATCTTCCTCAGCCAAAGTGAGAAGATCCCAAGTTAAACTCCGTCCTTTGATTGTTGAAGCCGTTGAAAGGGGAATTTTTTGGCCTTAAGGTACTTTAAACAAACCTTGAGTTCACCAATAAGTCTCTCATTGCTACATTATATTAAATATTAACCAATATTTTGAAATTCTTCCTTAGTCAATTGATAACACGTTTTTCACAAATGCATCATTTTCTCGCATACAAACCCTTGTCATGGTTAGTTCGAGATATTGCCAATATTATTCCATGGTTCATTTAACTGCTTCATGTTTCTTAAGTTCAGTTGTTCTTCCATCAAGTAAGTGGTTGGAACATGTTACAAATGAAACCCAGTTTTAAATCTCTCTTGGGTAGGAAATGGTCACTTCCAGCTCTTTATTCATTGAATTAGACTTACTAAATTTTGGTTGGATTGTGGTTTATTTTAGGTAACCATTATTTATTCATTAGGACTAAAAGTAGGATTTAAATACGTTTGAGTTGTACCAGAATAACCTATCACTGTCTCTCTTCAACTGTCAAACTGAGAAGATCCCGAGTCAAACACTGGCCTTTGATTTTTAAATCCATTGGATGAGGTATTTTTCAGCCTTAAGGTATTTCTAACAAACCTTTCTTTCACCAATAAGTCACATATTGATATATTATGTTGAATATTAATCGGTATTTTTGGAGATTCTCCCTTAGTCTTTTGATAAATAGGTTCTTCACAAATATACCATCCTTTCCCATACCTACCATTCTCATGGTTAGTTCCCGATTTTGCCAATATTCATCCACAGTGCAATTTCCTTACTACATAGTGTTTTTCTATCAAGTTATTGGTTGGAACACTATACAAACAAAGCTATGTGTTCAACCTTTCTCTAATAGAAATCAATCTCTTCCAGCATATATGCTCTTTATTCTTTGAATTAACGTACTTGGATTTCATATAAGTGTTGTTGATTTGAGGCATCCATTCTTTGTTCATTTGGAATAAAAGTAGGATTTCAATATGAATGGGTAGGAACATAGCTCCCCATCAATATCCCTCTTCCTTGTCCGAAGTTAGAAGATCTCAAGTCAAACCCTGGCCTTTGATTATTAAAATCGTAGAATGTGGTCTTTTCGGGCTTAAGGTACTTTTAACAAATATTTCTATCACAAAAAAATACCTCACTAATACATTACATTGATGCTTAAATGGTATTTAAAAATTATCCCTTAGTTCTTCAATAAAATGGTTCTTCAAAATTGCATCATCATATAGTAGTCACGCATACCAACCCTTCTCATGATTAGTTCGAAATATTGAAAATATTTTCCATGGTGCGATTTTCTAGCATCATAATGCTTAATTACGAGTTTTTTTGAATAAGTATGTGGTTAGAACATGAAACAAATGAAGCCAGGTCTTCAATCTTTCCCACTGAGCAACAAGTCTCTTTCGGCACATGCTCTTGATCCTTTGAACTAGACTTTCTAGGATTTCAGATAGATTGTGGTTGGTTTGAGGTAGCCATTATTTATTCATTAGGACTAAAAGTTGGATTTTAATATGTTTGGGTAGAAACACTCCAGCCCATCATTGTCCCTCTTCTTCAACCGAAGTGAGAAGATCCTAAGTTAAACTCTGGCCTTTAATTGTTGAAACCTTTGAAGGGGGACTTTTTTGGCCTTAAGGTACTTACAAGAAACCTTGTTTTCACCAATAAGTCCCTCATTGGTACATTATGTTAAATATTTACCAGTATTTGGAAATTCTCCCTTAGTCCTTTAGTAACAAGTTCTTTACAAATGCATCAGACTCTCGAATACCAAACCTTCTCATGGCTAGTTCGAGATATTTCCAATATTCTTTCATGGTGTATTTCCATGCTTCATATTTATTAATTAGGAGTGTTCTTAGATAAAGTTCATGGTTGGAAAATGTTACAAACGAAATCCGGTCTTCAATCCTTCTCAGGTAGCAATTGGTCACTTCCAGCCCTTGATTATTTTAAGTTGACTTACTAAATTTCAGTTGGATTGGGGTTGATTTGAGGCAACCATTCTTCGTTCATCAGAACTAAAAGTTGAATTTAAATAAGTTCAAGTTATACAACAACTTCCTATTACTATCCCTCTTCAACTGCCGAACTGAGAAGATCCCGAGTCAAACCCCGACCTTCGATTGTTAAAGCCGTAGGATGAGGTATTTATCGGCCTTAACGTATTTCCAACAAACCTAACTTTTTCCAATTAGTTCTTCATTTATACATTATGTTAAATCTTGATTGGTAGTTGGAGATTCTCTCATAGTTCTTCAATAAACAGGTTCTTCTCAAATGAATCATCCTCCTGCAAACCAATCCCTCTCATGGTTAACTAAAGATATTGCCGATATTAATCCACTTTTGATTTTCTTGCATCATATTTCCTACATAAAAGTGTTTTATATCAAATTCCTGGTTGGAATATGATAAAAATGAAGTTTGGTCTTCAATCTTTCTCATCCAGCATATACTCTTATTTATTTGAAGTAGACTTACCAGATTTTGGATAGATTGTGGTTGATTTGAGGCTGCCATTCTTTGTTACTTAGAACTAAAAGTCATATTTTAATAGTGTGGTTTGGACCACAATCGTCCATCACCGTCCCATTTCCTCGGCCGAAATTAGTAGATACCAAGTCAAATGCTAGGCTTTAAATGTTAAAGTTGTATAACGGGGTATTTTTCGCCCTTCAGGTACATTCAACCAACCTTGGTTTCACCAATAAGTCACACATTGATACATTATTATATTGAATCTCAATTGGTATTTGGAGATCATTTCTTACTCCTTCGACAAACAGGTACTTCACAAATGCATCATCCTTTCACATACCCACCATTCTCATGGTTAGTTCCATTTTTTACCAATATTTATCCACTGCTTGATTTCCTTACCACATAGTGTTTTCCATCAAGTGTGTGATTGGAAAACTATACAAGGATACTCGGTCTTCAATCTTTCCTCAATAGAAATCAATCTCTTCTAGCATATGTGCTCTTGGTTCTTTGAATTAGACATACTTTGATTTCACATTGTGTGTTGTTGATTTGAAGCATTTATTCTTTGTTCGTTTGGATTTGGACTAAAATTAGGATTTGAATACGTGTGGGTATGACCAAAGCTCCCCATCAATGTCTTTCTCCCTGTCTGAAGTTAGAAGATCATGAGTCAAACCCTGACCTTTGATTGTTAAAATCGTAGAATGGGGTCTTTTCGGCCTTAAGGTACTTTTAAAAAATCTCTTTTTCACAAAAATAATCCTCATAAATTGATGCTTAATTGGTATTTGAAAATTTTCCCCCAATCCCTCAATATAACGGTTCTTCACAAATGGAGCATTCTATCGTAATCTCGCATACCAACCCCTTTCATGGTTAGTTCGAAATATTGCAACTATTTTCCTCGGTGCAATTTCCTATATTCAAAGTGATTAATAAGGAGTGTTTTCCATTAAGTACATGGTTGGAACATGATACAAACAAAGCATTGTCTTCATTCTTTCTCAAGTAGTAATTATTCTCTTCCAGCATATCCTCTTGATTCTTTGAACTAGACTTACTAGGATTTTGGATGGATTTCAGTTGTTTTGAGGTAGCCATTCTTTTTTTATTAGGACTAAAATTTGAATTTTAGTAATAAGGGGCAGAACCACTGCAGCCCATCATCGTCCCTCTTCCTCAGCCGAAGTGCGAAGATCCCAAGTTAAATTCTGGCCTATGAATGTTAAAGCCATTGAATTGGGACTTTTTCATCCTTAAGGTACTTTCAAAAAACCTTAATGTAACCAATTAGTACCTCATTGATATATTATGTTAAATCTTAACAAGTATTTGGAAATTCTCTCTTAGTCCTTTGACAACAAGTTCTTCATAAATGTATCTTCTTCTTGCATATCAATCATTCTCATGGTTAGTCAATATATTGCCAATATTCTTCCATGATGCATTTCCATGCTTCATATTTCTTGAGTACGAGTGTTATTCCATCAAGTATATGGTTGGAACATGATACAAACGAAGCCAAGTCTTCAATCTTTCTCAGATATCAATTGGTCACTTCCAGCTCTTGATTCTTTAAGGTGGACAATCTAAATTTATGTTAGATTTTGGTTAATTTGAGGCTGAAATTCTTTTTAGATTAGGAATAAAAGTGGGATTTAAATCTGTCTAGGTTGTACCACAAATGCCTATCATTGTCCCTCTTCAACTGCCGAGCTGAGAAAATCCCGAGTCAAACCCTGGCCTTTGAGTTTAAAGCCGTATGATATGGTCTTTTTTGGCCTTAAGGTATTTCCAACAAACCTTTATTTCATTAATAATTCCATCATTGATGCATTATTTTAAATTTTAACTGTTATTTGGAGACTCTCCCATAGTCCTTCAATAAAAAGGTTCTTCACATTTGAATCATCCTCCCGCATACCAACCCCTCTCATGGTTAACTTTAGATATTGCCAATATTTATCCACAGTGTGATATCCTTGCATCATATTGCTTAAGTACAATATTTTTTCATCAAATACATGGTTGGAACATGATAAAAATGAAGTCGGGTCTTCAATCTTTCTCAAGTAGCAACCGATCTATTTCAGCATATGCTCTTGATTCTTTGAGTAAACTTATTGGATATTGGTATTGTGGTTGATTTGAGGCATCCATTATTATTAATTAGGACATAACATCAAATTTGAATGGTCTTGGTTGGATAGCAGCCGTCCCTCACCATACCACTTTCTCGGCCGAAGTTAGAAGATCCACAGTCAAACACTTGCTTATGTAAAAGCTGTAATATGGGATCTTTTTCAGGCTTAAGGTACTTTCAACCAACTTTTATTTTTCACTAATAAGTCAGTCATTGATACATTATATGTTGAAGCTTAATTTTAATTTGGAGAATTTCCCTTAGTCATTCAAAAAACAAGTTCTTCACAAATGCATTATCGTTTTGCATACCTACCCTTTTCATGGTTGGTTCCAGATTTTGCTAATGTTCATCAACGGTGCAATTTCCTTGCTACATGTTGCTTGAGTATGAGTGTTTTTCCATGAAGTGCATATTTGGAACACTAAACAAATGAAGCTAAATCTTTAATCTTTCCCTAATAGCAATCAATCTCTTCCAACATATATGCTCAGGATTCTTTGAATTAGACTAACTTGGATTTTACATTGATTGTTTTTTATTTGAGTCATTCATAATATGTTCATTAGGACTAAAAGTAGGATTTGAAAACGTCTAGATAGGACCTTAGCTCCACATCAATGTCCCTCTTTATTGTTCGAAGTTAGAAAATTCTGAGTTAAACCCTTGCTTTTGATTGTTAAAGCCGTATGATGGGGGTGTTTTTCGTCCATAAGTTACTTTAAACAGACCTTTCAAATCCCTAATTTATACATTATGTTAATTCTTAACTAATATTTAAATATCTTTCCTTAGTTTTTCAATAAACCGGTTCCTAATAAATGCATCATCATTTCGTACTGTCGCTTACCAACCCTTCTCATGTTTAGTTTGAGATATTGCCAATATTCTTCACAGTGCAATTTTCTTGCTTCATAATACTTATGTATGAGTGTGTTTCCATAAAGTAAGTGGTTAGAATATGATACTAACATAACCCAATCCTTAATCTTTCTCAAATAACAGTTGGTCTCTTCCAGCATATGCTCTTGATTCTTTGAAGTTGACTTACTAGATTTCAGTTGGATTGTGGTTGATATAGGGAAACCATTTTTCATTAATTACTACTGATAGTTAGATTTGAATATATCTAAATAGAACCAAATCCTCCCTTCACCGTCCCTCTTCCTCGGCTGTAGTTAGATAATCCTGTAAAAGCAGTAGGATGAGAGTCTTTTCCGTATAAAGGTGTTTTCAAAAAACCTGGATTTTATCAATAAGTCTCTCATTGAAATATTATGTAAAATTTTAATTGGTGTTTGGAGATTCTCCATTAGTCCTTCGATAAATAGGTTCTTCACAAATGCGTCATCGTCTCGCATACCAATCAGTCTCATGGTTAGTTTGAGATGTTGTGAATATTCTTCCATGGTGCAATTTCCTTGCTTTATATTGCTTAAGTAAGAGTGTTCTTTCATCAAGTACATGGTTGGAACATGATACAAACGAATCCTTGTCTTCAATCTTTCTCTTGTAGTAATTGGTCACTTCTAACTCTTGATTCTTTGAAGTAGACTTACAAAATTTTGGTTTGATTGTGATTTAATTTAGGCAACTAGTATTCATTAATTAGGACTAAATGTTAGATTTAAATACGTCTTGGTTGTACTACAATTGTCTACCAATGTCCCTTTTCAACTGCCGAACTGAGAAGATCCCTAGTCAAACCCTGACCTTTGATTGTTAAAGCCGTAAGATGAGGCTTTTTTCGGCCTTAAGGTATTTCCAACATTCCTTGATTTAAAGAATAAGTCCAACATTGATACATTATGGTAAATCTTAACTGGTATTTAGAGATTCTCCCATAGTTCTTCAATAAACAGGGTCTTCACAATTGAATCATCCCCCTGCATACCAATCCCTCTCATGGTTAGCTCGAGATATTGAAAATATTCATCCACGGTACAATTTCCTTGCATCATATTTATTGAGTACGAGTGTTTTTCCATCAATTTAGTGGTTGGAACATGATAAAAATGAAGCCCGATCATCAATCTTTCCCAAGTAGCATTTGGTCTCTTCCAGCATATGCTTTTGATTGTTTGAAGTAAACTTACTAGATTTTGGATAGATTGTGGTTGATTTGAGGCATTCATTCTTTGTAGTAAGATTTGAATAATCTAGGTTGGACCACAACCATCCATCACTCTCCCACTTCCTTGGCCGAAGTTAAAAGATCCCAAGTCAAACCCTTGCCTTTAAATTTAAAAGCGCAACATGGAATTTTTTTTTTTGGCCTTAAAGTTCTTTCAACCATCCTTGCCTTCAATAATAAGTCTGTCATTGATCCATTATGTTGAAACTTAATTGGTATTTGGACAATCTTTCTTAGTCCTTCAATAAACAGGTTCTTCACAAATGCATCATCATTTTGCATACCTACCTTTCTCTTAGTTAGTTCAAGATTTTGCTAATATTCATCCACAGTGCTATTTCCTTGCTACACATGTTGCGTAAGTATGATTTTTTTCCATGAAGTGCGTGGTTTGAAAACTATAAGAAGGAAGCTTGATCTTCAATCTTTCACTAATAGGAATCAATCTTTTCCGGCATATAAGCTCTTGATTCTTTGAATTAGACTTACTTGGATTTTACATGGATTGTTATTGATTTGAGGCATCCATTATTAATTCATTAGGACTTAAAGTAGGATTTGAATACGTATGGTTAGGACCTTTTCTCCTCAATACTGTCCCTCTTCCTTGTTCGAAGTTAGAAGATCCCGAGTCAAACCTTGGCCTTTGATTTTTAAAGCCGTATGATGTGGTGTTTTTCCTCCTTAAGGTACTTTCAACAAAAATTTCTTTCACCAAAAAATCCCTCACTTTTACATTAGGCTGATGCTTAACCCATATTCAAATATTTTCCCATAGTCCTTCATTACACTAGTTCCTAACAAATGCATCATCCTCTTGTAGAGTCATGTACCAACCCTTCTCATGGTTAGTTCGAGATATTTCCAATATTCTTCACAGTGCAATTTCATTCCTTCAATATTCTTATGTAAGAGTGTTTTTACATAAGATACATGGTTAGAATATGATACAAACAAACACTGATCTTCAATCTTCTAGCATATATTCTTGATTCTTTGGAGTAGACTTACTATTTTTGGTTGGATTGTGGTTGATATGAAGAAACCATTTTTCATTAATTAGGAGCGATGGTCAGATTTGAATGCATCTCAGTAGAACCACAGCTGCCCATCACCGTCCCTCTTCCTCGGCCAAAGTGGTAGGATGGGTTTTTTTCGGTCTTAAAGGTACTTTCAACCAACCTTGCCTTCAGTAATAAGTCTCTCATTAATATATTATGTTGAAATTTAATCAGCATTTAGGGATTCTCCCCTATTCCTTTCATAAACAAATTCTTCACAAATGCATCATCTTCTCGCATACCAATCCTTCTCAAGGTAAGTTCGAGATATTGAGAATATTATTGCATGGTGTATTTTCCATACTTCATATTGCTTAAGTACGAGTGTTCTTTCATCAACTACGTGGTTGGAACATGATACAAATGAAGTTTGGTTTTCAATCTTTTCTAAGTAGGACCATAACCGCCCATCAATGTCACCCTTCCTCAGCCGATGTTTAAAGATCAAGAGTCAAACCCTTGACTTTTAATGTTTAAGCAGTAGGACGGGGCCTCTTTTAGCCCTAAGGTACTTTCAACTAACCATGCATTCGCCAATATGTCACTTATTGATTGAACAACGCAAAAACATGCTCTCTCTACTCTCTGAAGTACTAAGGGCGATTTCACTTAGTATGAGTGTTATTCCTTTTTTTCTTACTTCAGATCTGGTAATTCTCTTTGTAATTTTCCATCATCACACCACGAGGAGATCTAAAACTAAGAATAAAGGGAAAGTACAACAATCAAAGGAAGGGAAAATATTTTAGATTGATGAGGTGAGCAGCTTGGTTTGGTTCAAGGATTAGGGCAAAGGAAAAAACAAAATAGGGTTGAAGAGTACGCTTGACAAACCATTTTTCAAGCCCTAAAGAAGCTAAATGCCAAGGCATGGAAGAGATAACATCAAAACAAGTTTTTGAAGAAGTAAAAATGAGGATTCAAATTAATATTCAAAAGAAGGGAGGAAAAGTGTTTAAAGTGAAGAAGTGGAAGAGCAAAGCAAGAAGGAGGTTAGATCTTGGAGTTCTGTAATCAAACTAGCTCAGCTGAAATTCAATATTACCAACCCCTAGAGATAGATGGGCATGGGGGAAATCACCATGGACTAGGTGGAGGAAAGCTCAAAGCAATGGGAGACTACCATTATGTGCAGGGTTTTTGGCAACAACCTACCATTCAAAGTCATGGAGTGGTATTTTTTTGGATGTGGGGAAGAAGTATCAACAACGTACGACTTCTAAATTCATGAGTTTTTATAGTTAAATTTCACATTAAGGAACAAAATGTGGCTATTTTGGAGAAGGGAGTGGTGTTCTTTGATGGGAAACCCGTGCTCTTGAAAGTTTTGAATGAAGAAGGTGTGGTTGAAGATTATAATGTTTTCCTCGTTTGGATTCAGCTCCATGGATTTCCCTTGAAGTATTGGTAACAAAAAATCATAAGAAAGAGTCTACTTGGGAAGCCTCTGAATCTTGATAGAGCAACACAAGAGAAGTAGAGGCTGGATTTTTCAAGGGTGCATGTAGAGGTGATGATAAATGATACCCTTCTAGACAATTTGATTTACCTTAAAGAAAACAAGGATATTGTTATCCGACAAATTTGTTTTGAATGGAAGCCAACTAAAAATGTTGAAAATGTGGAAGGATTGGGCATAATGCGGAGGTGTGTAAGAATAAAAATGAAGCCGAAAAAAGATAAATTTATAGGAGGATCTATGTGCTGGTGTATACTTAGAAAATGAGTTAGAAGATGCTAGCCTACAGGCCCAACCCAAGGTTCAACCATGAACAGAAAAAGACGAGGCCATGTCCGAGAAGATTCAGCCATAAACTGAGGAAAGTGGAGTCACTTAGAAGACCCAGGCACAAGCTAAGATTATAGAAATCACGATGTGACCCACAATATGAAACCCTAGAAATGCTGAGCCATGACTAAAAGACACTATAAATATAAGGAGAGCAATATTGGCTCAGGTAAATGACTATAAACTGAGAAATATGAATTCTCTTAAGAAAGGAACTGACTTTATCGTCAGAGCACTTTCCCCGAAATCACTTATGGGACCTTTCTTACAGGTACACAATGATCATACAATGAATGTCATCCATTTAGCCAGACCGGGAATACCACATCATTGGTGACAAAGGGGACAATTTGTTTTTATTTTTTTTGAAGTCTTTATTCCCTTTAGGGTAAACATGGTTTTCACCAGAAGCGAGAGAATAGAGAATTATCATACACAAGAATGAACAACCAGGCTTAGCAAGATCATGTATTCCAGTCAAGATCGAGAATATATCTTCCTCGGCCGAAGTTAGAAGATCCCAAATGAAACCTTAGCATTTGAGTGGAAGTTGTATGATATGATTTTTTTGCCTTAGTGTACTTTCAACCTATCTTGAATTCACCAATAAGTCACTCATTTATACATTATATTAAATCTTAATTGGTATTTGGTATTTGGAGATTCTACCTTAGTCTTTCAATAAACAGGTTCTTCACAAATGCATCATAGTCTCGCATACCTACTTTCTCATGGTTAGCTTGACATATTGCCAATATTCATCCACGGTCTGATTTCCTTGTCTCATAATGCTTAATTATTAGTGTTTCTCCAATAATTATGTGGTTGGAATATAATAGAAACAAAACCTGGTCTTCAATCTTTCCCAAGTAGCAATCAGTCTCATCCAGTATATGCTCTTGATTCATTGTACTATAATTACTTGGATTTCAGATGGATTGTGGTTGATTTGAAGTAGAAATTCTTTGTTTATTCAGACTAAAATTTTATATCAATATGTCTATGTAAGAAAGGAGCGGCCCATCATTGTCCCTCTTCCTCAACTTAAGTTATAAGATCCCGAGTCAAACCTTTTCCTTTGATTGTTAGAGCCATATGACTGGGTCTTCTTAGGCCTTAAGGACTTTCAACCAACCATTGTTTCATCAATAAATTCCTCATTGATATATTATATTGAAGCTTAACTGGTATTTAGAGATTCTTCTTTAGAACTACAATAAACAGGTTCTTCACAAATGCATTATTCTCTCGCATTCCAACCTTTCTCGTGGTTAGTACGAGATATTCCCAATATTCATCCATGAAATGATTTACTTGCTTTACGTATGTGTGTGTTTCTACCAAGTACATGGGTGGAACATGATACAAATTAAACCTTGTCTTCAATGTTTCCCAAGTAGAAATCAGTCTTTTCCACCATATGCTCCTGATTCTTGGATGTAGATTTACCTGGATTCCGAAGGATCATGCTTGATTTCATCCAGCCATTATTTTTTTATTATGACTAAAATTAGGATTTGAATACTTTAGAGTAGGACCACATCCTCCCATTATTGTGCCTCTTCATCGGCTGAAGTTAGAAAATCCCGAGTCAAACTTTGGCCTATGATTGGTAAAGCTGTAGGATGGGGTCTTTTTTAGCCTCAAGGTACTTTAAACAAACACTTATTTCACTAATAAGTTACTCATTGATACATTATGTTGAAGATTAATTGGTAGTTGGAGATTCTTTATTATTCCTTCGTTAAGTAGGTTTTTCACAAATGTATCATCCATTCGCACACCAACCCTTCCCATGGTTAGTTCGAGATATTGCAAATATTTATCCACAGTGAAATTTTATTGCCTAATATTTCTTGAGTACGAGTGTTTTTCCACCAATTACATGGTTGGAACATTATACAAACGAAGCCCAGTCTTCAATCTTTCCCAAGTAGCAATTACTCTCATCCAGCATATACTCTTGATTCTTTGAACTATAATTACTTGAATTTTGGATGGATTGTGGTTTATTTGAGCAGCCATTATTTATTCAATAGGACTAAAATTCAGGTTTGGATACATGCGATTTGGACTAAAGTCTCACGTCTCTGTGCCTCTTCCTCACCCAAAGTTAGAAGATCCCAAGTCAAACCCTAGCCTCAGAGTGTTTAAGTTGTATGATGGGGTCTTTTTTGGCCTTAAAATACTTTCAACTAACCTTTTTCACCAATAACTCACTCATTGATACATTATGTTGAAGCTTAATTTGTATTTGGAGATCCTACCTTAGTCTTTCAATAAACAAGTTCTTCACAAATCTAAGATCCTATCACATACCTACCATTCTCTTGGTTAGCTTGAAATATTGCCAATATTCATTCACGGTGCAATTTCCTTGCTTTATATTGCTTAAATATGATTATTTTTCAATCAAGTACGTATTTGGAACATGATACAAATAAGCCAAATCTTCCATCATCCCCAAGTAGGAAAAAGTCTTTTCCAGTATTTGATCTCGATTCTTTTTAATAGACTTACTTGGATTTCAGATGGATTGTGGTTGATTTGAGGAAAAAAAATATTCGTTCATAAGGATTAATAATTTTATATCAATAATTCTGGGTGGGACCACAATGGCGCATCACTCTTCCTTTTCCTTGGTTGAAGTTAGTAGATCCCGAGTGAAACCTTAGTCTTTTATTGTTATAGCCGTATGATGGGGTCTTTTTCGGTCTTAAGGATTTTCAACCAACCTTGCTTTCACCAATAAGTCTCTCATTGATGTTAGCTCCAAGAAGGATATACTTTGGGTGCCATGGGTGCATGCTTACTACCTAAAGGGCCAGGAATTTAGGGATTGCAAAGGGTCAGATGCACACAACTGGGGTTGGAGAACTATCACAAGACTGAAGGTCCAAATGTTTGATCAACTGGATT